>LN901892.1:0-12167 GCA_000469725.3 Echinococcus multilocularis | reverse complement strand
GTCTCAATGTAATGATAAACTATTTCTCCCCTCGGAACGCCTCATAAACGGCTCTCATTCATCCTTGGAAGCTCCAAGCAAACAAAAACACCCGCTCCAATTTTCGCACAAAATCTTGCTCAACCGAACCTATAGCCAGCCTCTATCAGGAAGCTATCAGCGGAAGACTTGTGGAATGAAAATGGAAATCCATCCACTTAGATATTTCACGAATGAACTGCCGACTTCTAGGTAGAAGCGAGTGCGATCAATAATGGTGTATCCTGGATGGACTTCCCCTTTGGTTCTACTTATCGCATCTATCACTGACATTGCCTACTTCGGTAATACTCTTACGTGAACCCTGAATTGGGCTGCAGCATCTTGGGTAGTGAGAAATTCAGCACAGGTGATGACAATGGTGCTGTAGCAGCCTTTTCAGTGGAGGCAATCACCTACACTGCAGCTGCACCAAAGCCGCAATCTGGGCCACAGCCACTGCTAAACTCTGTCTTCCGGCTACCGAGTACACCATTTTGACTGCGATAAGACCAGTTTTATCATGCTGCGATAGAGCTCACTTTATTCATGAAGATATGAGCTCATATCGGTTAGCTCAATGTCAGAAGAATTAACATCCACTAAATATCCACGTCTCAATCTAGAACCACTTCTACTCTGACTGTTTGCAGCAAACCCTTCGACAAGTAAACACCCAAGGTACATTAAGATATTTACTTGCTTTCAAGTGCACCGAGGACTAGGAACAACCGGCAATGATGTGTAAACACGGAAGAATACGGAATAAGGAACATCATGGAGCCGTGCTTAAAGAGCTGACACCAGATACAATGTGTAAGTCAGCACGAAAATTGGGCCAAGGCGACAACATTCGGTGAAAGAGGAATGTGAAGTCGACATGCAGGACCTCAGTGCGTAGGTAAGACGCGGTAATTGAAACATTGCCTGTGAAATGAGAGTTAACGGGGCTGGCAATGGGCGCATCGGAGCGCAGCAAAGGCTACTACAGCTCCACAGGTGCGTAAGTCGCTCCTGATATTGCACCTTCGACACGTCCCCACGACTGCATAATTACCGCCATGTCCACTGTGCTGCCACACGCTACGTCACCAGGGAGTGCTTCTCCATTACATTCACCTTACCCTTACCGATGTTGGTAATTTTATTCTAATGAAAGGGACTTGCACTCCTTTCGGGTAGTTCTCTAGCAATAGGGGCGATATTGGTTGCTACAGCTTGCGACAGAGTATATCGTTTGCTGCCACCTCCTAAAGGACCGTAACTGTGCGTCCTACCTTTACTATCGGGTCATTGCATATTTACCTGATCGGTGCCTTTGTCGGTATCAAGTAGCTGGTGTACTTGACAAAAGAAGTCATAAATTCTACTTAATTGCAGTGACTACACAGAAAGTGTGCAAAAAGTGAAGGACATGTGTGCTAAAATGCTTGTGTTACTTGTACAAATGCGATTAAGTATATTGAATGACATTCCCTGCTACTGGGCATCTGCTCCCCAATCGCAAGCCTCAAGCCACACCCACTTAACACACTCCAGAGCAAATTGTCTCAACTCATGGACATTGACGCTAGGCAGTCGGTCGTGCCTTAGACACTGCGGCATCTCTTGAGCAAAGCGGCTCTGACCACTGACTCACAGCGATGGCAATGCTAACGATAATGTGGATTTGGCTTAGTCAAAAACCGAGGTGGTCCAGCCCAAGTGTTTTGAAACATGCAATGAAGCCATCTATCGATGGACAAATTTGCAGTCAGGAAATAAGAATTAAGATTATGTTGCTTAAGAAAATCCTACTTTTCCAGCTAATCCTTGTGCAAGCAACTTTTCAACCAACAGGCGTGCGTTCCAGCCATGGAAATTGCTCGTCTATGCGCGCAAATGTAAAGGACAAAGGAGTCTACTCTGAGAAAAAATCACGCGCCGGTGGTCAAACACACGTATCCAAAGCAGCGGTCGATCTGCATAATTACGAGATGCAGATGCAAATCCACAACTGCCTAAGTCCTTCGTCTAAAACAAGTGCTATAAATCAGGATAGCCATTAAGCCAATGTCGATTCGGAATTTCGCCAATCTGCCAAAGGAGAGGCATCTTGTACAGTCGCCACCGCGCCTCATTAACTGTGCTCAGGTTGGTTCTTGAGAGGCTCTTTGCATAACGTCACGCACCTATACGGTATTTCTTCAGAGCACAACCCGGGCACAGATGCGGCAGGCGTTTTGATTTGAGTGGTATCAGATGTCGCAAGTTCTACAGAGCCTTCAAATGGAAGCAAGTGTTGGATTACTATCGAGAAGTATGCGGCCCCCAGGAGATGTTTATCTCACTGCTGCTCACGACACGCACATAACACTGATGGGTCGAGGTCTTTGAAAAATTGGAGCCGAGTGTGGAGTGTGACAGAAGTGATGGCCACACAACTAGCACAAGCTCGACTGGCAGCCGTGGGTATGGATGAACTCTTTGCCGACTCCGACCTCACTACGTATCCTCCTTTAATCCCACCACGGAGTGTACTACTAGTGGGCTGTCAGAGATTGGATCAGGGGAATGCTGTTCTCTATTGACGCGCAGCAATCGACGAGTGTGAATTTGCATCTACTGCAACTACGAACTGCATAGCAGCTCCACCACCTTATCCATCAACAGCCTCCTTAAGCTCCAGGATTAGGACCATCACCTGTGATTTCTGCTACGAGGATGCTCTTTTGCTCTTTCCTTTTCTGCGCATATACGATTGTTTTCCAGGTTGGAATGTGGCCCATTTGTTAAAAAGGTGCTTTAGGCCTTTTGCCTACAGGGAGGGTATGGAGCGACCGAAAAACTGATTTTGTAGTAGCCTTATACACCTAGGATTGAATTGGTCTCCATCTCTCCCTTCTGAGTCTGGTGCTTACTGTTACAGACATTTCCACCTCAAAACAATACCCGGGTCGCAAAGAGTGTATAATGTTGATGGGAAAGGATCACGTGACATCATCATAGGTTTGCTGCAGTTCGTGAAGAGCGTTATGTGGAAAAGCGAAGAAGTAGAATGAAGGATGTTTGTAGACTCATCTTTGGTAAGCGGTCACCGCTACCAGAGTAAAAATTGCAGAAATACACCACAGAGCTCTCCCAGCCACTGGAAGCAGACAGGGATGCGTTTGAAGCACATTTTAACGGGATTCGGTATGCATGCATTTCAAGTCATCAAACGTATAACCTTTGCAACGTCAAACTTTAAATTGACAATTTTTGACGAAGAGGACCATTTGTTGGCACGTCTGCCAAGTTTTTCCTACTGCAGTTAAGGTGGTATACGGAGTAGTCAATGTTAGGTAGTAACTGATTGCCCATGCTGAACGAAACGAACTAAAACCTTGACGTACTTCATATCATCGTCACATCGCTCTTAATATTGTTGCACGAGAAATGCTTTATTAATGTACGGGTTTCATTTTAGCCGGGGGATATTCAACGCCGGTTAAGCCTTTACCCACTATAATTTAGTTGCAATTATTTTGTCGCCTCACTGTCGCATGCCTAGGGCAAATTTTAATTGAAATCAATAATCACGGTTCGGGTCAGGGTCCCCGCTATTTCATTTTCCGTACATTTCCCAGATCGTGACGTGCTCTCTACTTCAACCTATAAAGACGCAAGTCCTGATCGTGGTAATCGACCCACTTCAAATTAGGCGACAACATAAATTTCAACTGGAACAATCCTGTCTAAACGCTATGAAAGCATGCTGGATCACCGCATCTCCATCCAAAAAAGATAATAAACCTTTCCCACTTTCACGAAACTATCACTGAGGAATGCTGTCCAGGGATGACACCACACTGCAACACGAGACGCCGTGCAACACGTGTCACTGATCGTATCACAGACGTGTCAGCTGATGTGAGGACGTGAACCACACAACCGAGCGCATTCCAGTGCTTTTCACTAATTCTCGAGCTCTGCGCATTATCGTCATTCCTACCATGCAGTTCATCTTCGAAGCCCCCTGCTGCTTCTGTTCATCCTCGTTACCGGGCTCCTTCTCGTCCTCCACTTCCACCGCCTTCCTCTCCCTCGCCATTGCGCGTCACTCCCAAACTTCCAATCCGCCATTCCAGAGACGTCAGGAGATCCAAACCAGTGGAACAAATGGAAGTGGTAGTAATTAAGGGTAAGTTATGCTCCCACCTCCTCCTCCTTCTCCCGCTTCTATCCTCCCCGCTTTCCCTCCTCATTCATGTCCATTTGGCATTGCAATATTAGCTCAACTTTTAGTTCCGTCATTGCGACATATGTGTGGACAACTAGGAGGAGCCTCTTTATGCATATTTCCTCCAACTACGTGAATTGTTATGCTTTACTAGCCGTTTTATGGCCAGGAAGGTGGGCGGTCTTGTAGGTGGGTAAATGCATAAATCCACAAATGGACGGAAGGAGAAGGAAGCGAATGACATGTTTAACAGAACCGTGCAAGATGTTCAACTTCTGACTTTAGCAGAAATAAACATGGCCTCCAACTCTGTCCACTGCTTTGTGTTTCATGCAGTTGTCTTATCTGGCCCCATCTCTCCTTTTCCCTTGCTCAACCCTCCTCTTCCTTCTTCTTCAGTTACACAGTTATGTTGCTTTGCCTCCACTGGAGGGCTTTAATCACCTCCATTGTTCTTCCTGGTCAGAGGCGACAATTCACCAAGAGACAGATTTAGGAGCATTCATTAAGTAATCACGTTCGCTAGCTGCATAGCAATGTTTGCGGTAAGTGGCCAATTCGTCCAGCCCATTCATGTCACCCACTGCACCTACTGTGCCGCACTCGCTGTTTATGCTTCCCTTAAGTGCAGTCACAACCAACAACCCACTACCAGCACTAGAAGCAGTAGTCCTAGTGGCCTGTGTAATCTTGCCCCATATGTGTGTCCGATCTTTTTTTGTTCATTTGGCAAAATGTTACACTTCTCGTACGTTGGCACTGCTGCTGTTTAAGTAGGCTTGAAAGTGGAGTCAGATCTTAATATTTTTATGTTCCATTCATACACGCTCAAGTAATGCAAGCGAAAACACCTAGTAAAGTCTTTTTTTTTGAAATCTGTAAATGTCCAAACAAGAGACATGCCACAACAGAAGGAATCATGGAGTAAGCCGAAAAGAAGTGTGGCTGAGTAGTCAGGTCAACTAGATTAAAGAGGTGAGGTCAGATACCAGGCAGGTTTGTAAAGTGAGGGGAGCAAAGAATGGCATCTACAAAATTGAACATGGGGACAGGTCGGTAGCAGCAGAGGCCGTATGGGAGTGAGAACGCCAATGTTAGTGGAGTGAGGAGGTGCTCACTGGTGCCATAGACTGCTAGCGGAAAGAAGCACATGCTCAAAGGCGTATGTGGTGCTACCCCGATGGCGAGCTAGTAAACTCTGCAGGATGGAGAGCGACCTTCAGTGAAACGAGTACATGGCACACGACAGAGGCCACATCGGCCAGCACTGCTTTGTTTGGATCAACCTGTAATTTACTTCCTGGCGATTGCAATGAATGTGAACAAGATTGTACTTCTCAATGTTGACAGTAAATATCACGAACAATAAATCTGACAACCATTTTATGTTTTATTTGCAATCATTGGTAGTGAATTCCACCTTGTTCAAGGGCGTTTTACAAGGGAAATTCTAGTGCGGATAAGCATTTCCATCCCAATTATTCCCCTGGGCTTGTACAATGGCAGCTGTAATTCCTTGCAGTTGCGTAGAAGTAATGACACCTGGATATGCATAATTACTTTCACGCTAAAATATGTTTTTACTCATTCAAACATTTTTACGTGCAAATATGTCCGTCATGGTTGTTTAACTCCTGCTGTGGGGATCACTTAGGCGCCTTACCACTGTGCAGCAAAATGAATATCATGATTGCTGCCACTGATTATGCAGCATTGGCGCATGAATAGAAAGGCGTATGCTGCAGTTGGGAGAGCCAACGAGGTTTCGCAATTGAAGGGCTGTAAAAGGCATCTGAATTTGGTAGCTGCCTTAGTCTAGTGGATAGGTAATTCTGCAGTGAGAACAACGTTACAGGTTGATGTAAAAGCGGATTATACTCCCAGAGGTATGCTGAATCTCGTAATCTGTTACGTTCCTCCTTTTAGGCGTTGCTCCCTACCACTCGCTGTGGCCATGCCTGATGGCCAGCACATTCCCCTCGCCACATATATTTCCCATGCAAAACAAAATTCCTGGTCCAGGAGAAGTGACAGAAGGTGTCGCTTTATTTGCGTTTAGGGATCTTTTTCACTTGCATGAAAATGATTGACTGGCACAATTGAGTGCTGAGCTTAAGGCACGGGAGATTAACTATGGGGATAAATTTCGTTCATGGTGACACAGAGATCTGCAGGCAGGAGTGAAGAGTGAATGGATACCTGCAACCCATAAAATACATGCTTGTTATATTTACTGGTACTTTCGTAGTAGGTTCCATTTTCAGGACCAACTTTATTCGTTTTTTGAGATAATCGTGTTTTGCAATGTACTGACATCTGCAAGAGGTGATTACAATGTACCGAACTAGAACGTCTTGTACTCAAACTACTGGGTGAATTTAAGCCTTCCCAGGACAAATACGCGGGTAGAGTTTGTTCAGCTGGAAAATCGCACTTGTGCATGAATAGACGCAGAAAATATGAGGAGGTATGAAGCATAAATAAGCGGAAAATCCGTGTCCCCAACCCTCGGCGACGGACATGTTGGCCGTTTATTTGTGCTGCAAAATGGACAGATCTCTCTTTAGTTAATAAGGCATTTAAAGGAAAAGCTATGGATTCGTATTCACTGTTTTTCTAAATGTCAGTTTTAGGTTGCGGATTTGGTTCATAAATTGGTTAAAAATCTAACACACCTTCCATCTCTTGGCTCGGTGCTTTTTTACTGGCAGTTGACTGATTATGGCTGCAAATTACCTTTCAGTAGTAGATTAGAAGGTACACACTAGCTCAACGTCAGCATCACGCGTGACAAGCTAATTCCGTCGATGAATTGTGACTCCGCACGATGTCTTTGTTGCGCGAGAATATTCAATCTTCTTTTCATCTCCCGTATTCCATGTGCATTTCCTTCCAAGTACTAGATTACGCTATTAACGTTGACGCCAATCTCCTAGCCAATCGCACCATTTCAAGCATGACATGGGACAAAACACGTACTTCTGATTGGCCATTGATGTTTTGTGCGAGAGCCACAAGACTCAGTACACCAATAAAAAGATAGGGTAAACTGAATTGCCATGGTAATCAGTGCCTTGTCACACATGCAGAAATCATGAAGGCAACAGTAAATTTTGAATGCTGGGAAAAAAGTTAATGCAATAAATAGAAAGTCAACTTTTATTTAGGACTTTATTTGACGTGAATTTTGGAGGAGTATAGGAACGGCCCTAGTGCTATTGAAATCTCCGAACTAGAAATGACCTCTCACGGAAGTCAGTGTTAAATGAAACGTGCGACTGGGAAGAAGAGCCCGGATAAATAAATGAAAACTTCATTACTGGCTACAGTTACCGTGAGATAGGAGTTGCAACTGAGATTGGATTATTTTAGGCAATATCTTATCATATTTGATTTTGCCTCCTGCAATATTACTTGCAAGATCATATGCCGGGGCAGGTCTTCGAAAAAGAATGCAGAAAAACCGTTTGGAAGTAGAAAACTCCAAATAAAAAATGCTTACAATTTTCCAGTTTTTGTGAATCTAATGATACGAAAGATGAGCAAAGGTAAAGTGATGGTCAAAACCCAAACGACTGATACAATTCTTAGCTCAATGATAGTAGCGATGGCAGACATTGGAACGAGAGTACCGAGGTAGGAATGGAAACAAAGCCAGGTAAGAAAGCATTAAAATTAACAGTGGTGCACAGCGACTCTGTTAATTTAAAAAAGGAAAGTAAGTTGTATATTTCAATAAAAAAAGCTTCTTGTATTCGTATAATATAATTAATGGATGGAAGGAGTTAGACAAGTGCGTGTTGTAATAGTTGGATCAAAATAGCTACAGAATGACGGAATTTCGCGACTAACAAGCTGGCGTGTGCAAAATTATACACGTGACGTTGTAATGCATCATCAGTGAGAGAAAGAGAAGGGCATTAAGGAGAGACGAAAGGAAGCAACTCTGTTTACAAAACTTCCACAAATATTTTACTCGGTAAAATAGCCACCACAGTAGTCGGTAAATTTTTCTCAATGTACTAGGTGCTAGCAAATAATGCATTTATAAAATTTCCTGTCCCTTAAAACCATTAAAAATCACCTCTTACGGCTCATGATTCTCTTCTACCCTTGAATGCAATGTGTCTATTCTATTTTACGTGTGTCAATCATCATCGGAAGGTTTAGGAAGCATCATCAGAGGAAGAAGGATATTGAGATTGAGGCTGCATCTCCCATCCTAAATTACAGCGTGGCAATTCACTGGCAGGTACTAAAATCCTTAAATTTTTGTAGCATCAGGCGGATAGACCTCAGCCTTAACCAGTGTTTGACTTTCAGCAGAGGAATAAAACCTGTGAACTACCTTTTTGTCTACAGACCCTCACACACGTAAATTAGCACTGTGACCTCAATTTGCCTTGTTAATTGGGAACAGCATGACGTAAATCAAGTCGCAAATGAACTATTCAAAGGAAATGGTTTTAGATAAGCTCACATTAACTTGTAATTAGCTGAGGTATGAAACAGAGCCACAAGGTGTGAACAAACAACAGACAAAGTGAAGCACTCCCTCATTTTTGTTACTGATAAAAGTCCTCCACATTAGGATTTCTGGAGTAACTGTAGAATTAAAGTGAAGTTATGCCCACCGGAAACAGAAGTGAGAGAGTGGAGCGTTAAGTTCATCTCCTTCAAGGGTCAGGTTTGGACTATGATGCGGCGACATAGTTGAAGGGCCAGCTCACACTGTGTGCCGAAGGTGAAGTGAAGCAGGCCACTTCTCATGTCGATAACGCTGTTGCCAAGTATTACATTAAGCAGAAAAAGCATTGATTAATAAGTGTAAGAGATGGCTTTGCTAAAGACTGGGCAAGATATCCAGTCGATGGCAAATTGGACTAAGATGGTACAGCAATCTTCCATCTCAGAGTTCAGCGCTAATTTAACCCCAGCACTGTCCTTCTTTTGACTGATCAGCACTTTGTAACATTGAGATGACCATCTTAGTGCTAAAGTTTGTAAACAAGGGGACACTACAAGACAGCTGCAAATGCTACCTTCTTCATATTCTGCATGCTCGTGGTACAGTTATGTGAAGGTCCTCAACTAAATAGGGCTTTTCGGCAAAAAAACCTCCTTTCGGCATTCCCTGCTCTGTCCATCTGCCTCTCTTCGATTGTGGTTACGCTGATGTTGACATGCCATTTCTGTCACCATTGACTGGCGAAATACGATATCAAGCACTAGTTACTGAAATTAGTTTAAATTGCCCCAAATAGCCTCCTAGAACTAGATTTACCCGAGTGATATTTACTGGAAAAGCATTCAGACATCCGATTTGCTTCCAAATGGGGGGAAAAATTAGGTGACAACTTACTTCTACGGTGTATCACGGAATTAGTTCTAGTGGGATAAAAGACATCAGGAGCGGGAAGAAAAGAAGTGGCGCAGGCATCCGCCCAGTCAAGTGGACCGGTAGAATGGCAGAAGAGATGGCGGTGGAAGGTGGATTGAGGCCAAAAAAGTAAGAAGTGTGTTTGAAAAGTGATTAGATGAGAGAGGGACGAAGGAAAATACAACCATCATCGAAAGACGTCAGAGTGCCGTCAGTAGGTTGAGAATTTGAGGAGAATGAACAGTAAACTCCAGACTAAAGATTTAAGATAACCACTAAATTCACGTGTCTTTACCATCCATTTTTCTACATTACTAAGTGACTAGCCATCCATCTACGTGTACCCATCCATTCGTAGGTCCATTTTTGGGCAACGAATAGCTGTATTGTTATTTTTTATTTCAGTTGATCATTTCCAAAAAAATCGTTCCTTTGACCATAACTCCCCTCTATTTAGATTAACAGCCAGTCGAACAACATATTAAGAATGCTAGAGCCTCGAACTAGAAGACCACTTTAGCAGCGTAATAAACAACACCGCCCGCTGTGTGCTGACCCAACCACCCGCCAGTGTGCTAATGTTAGTTCGTGGAGTAGACGGACACCCACGGACACAAAAAGACGTCAGAATTCTTATGCAGCCGAATCGCGCCCTTTCCTTTAGCAACATTCATCAAGCATAACATTTACGCAGGAGTATAGGGCATCTCATAGTCCACATTGCCGGCCGCTACATGAGGTCGAGCCTGCCTCGCCTCTCCAACTTGTTTCCAATACATTCACAGTGCAATAACCAGCGACTTCTACGGGAGATTTGTTACTGCAAGGCTATCTAAGGCAGTAATAATCCCATTTGGAAGCAGTTGTAGGCTCTTCTTTTGGATCAAGGGATTATTGATAGTTGGGGAAAAAGGGGAAGAAAGACCGTTTAGTGCAGATAATTGCACTTTGTTCTCAGCACACCAAAGTGTTACTTCGTCAGCTTTCCCTTTTCGCATTCATGAAAATCTTCCTTGAACATTGCGCAAAGTCAACCATCACTAATGCGTTTATATCATTCGCATCTACCCATTTATCAGCAGGCTAACAAACAAAAAAAATGGACCTGCATAAAATAGGGAGAAATGGAAGCTAAAAGAGGCATAAGTGCTTCGGTTTGCACATATCAGTTGATTGATTGGCAAGATTGCTTAGCAAATGCTGCTATTTACCAACTGATCTATTAGCGTGGATGAGTCAGCAAAGAGCCGGTCTTGGAGAGCACAGACCATTTAAACCCAAGTCGCCCACCTACCAACGCATTCGGCGGCTTAGTCACAGCGCCTGCTTGCGATTGTCACTCCTAATTGGTGTATACTTCGAATTGTAATGACAGTGATTAGAGAAGGGGAGGATTTAAGGTGCTAGCAACGCGATTAACCTCCATCCACCAATCAGGGGAGGTGGGTAAACGAAGGGTAACTTCATCGTTCCGGCATCGCAGCAGAAATTAGTGCATTAAAAATTTATCTTCTTTTTCTAGTTAAAAAGCCCAACTAGCTGCAAGGAGATCTAAACTAATAACCATTTAGTTTCTTGGCCAAATAGCCACCCAGTAAACTTTAAAACAATACGCATTATTTGCCATCCCAACTGAGTAAAATGTAATTACCTAATATCGCTACCTACAAGCCCTATTCTGAAGCGCGTGATTTGGAATTAGTGTTGCGTTAAACGACGGTTGCTTATCCCGAGGTATTGGCAAGGAATCACTACTGAACATGCCCTTTAACTATGCCGGAGGCCTAAATGACTTCTCTTTGCTGCATATACATGTACTGCCCGAGTATTATGTCTTCTTTCGTCTAAAGGGAAGTCTCGCCACGCTACAGTAGTGCCTTAAGTCAGTAATGACTCTGCAATCGACCATACCGGTATGAACCACTGCTTACAGCTAACACATTAAACGTTTGGAAGGGCAAGGGCTTGAACTTCAGCTGCCTGCGAAGCAATGATGAAGTATGCTTGGTGAATTCTCCCGTCTGCAAACTGCTTCGTTCGAAACGCACAACTCTGTACTTAACTGATAAGTTTTAACACACCGTGATGCAGCCCTAACAGGGTAGTCTACCGGTGTTGTTTGAAGACGGAGTTCATGCTTACATGGCTGTCTTTTAAAGGGGACTTAGGAGAGACTTACTTGACATACATGCTCTCAAATGCGCAATGGTGGTTGGCAATGAACTCTTTTACTGGATTTTATTAGACCTTAGGTTTTAAGGTAAAGTGCCAAATTGAGTCGAGTGGAATGAAATCGTTGTGATCCTTGTCTCTCTTTCCCAATGGAAGAAATTGGATGATAGTTATTTGCTAGGATGTGCTTCTCCCATTCAGCGTCGTGCAAAATCAGACCATGCAGTGGCATTGCCAATTGATTTGAACACCAATTCACGATGTGTCATCACTAGACAATTGTGATATCGCTGTGTGGTGTGTTGCACGGTGGCGAAATTGTGAACAGAAGGTTGAATTGAGGTTCCAATCAATGCAGCTGTCGGAAGAAATGTGTTTTGCAACAATCAAACAAGG
>LN901891.1:0-59249 GCA_000469725.3 Echinococcus multilocularis | reverse complement strand
CAAAAAATAAAGAGAGAATTAATTTGGCTTTGTGAACCGGTGACATAAAGTGATAGTGAGCGTGTGAAATCGCTAATCGTTCTTGGAATAGCAGAATTGGTGGAACTAAAAGAGGGATTTGCAAACAAGCAGAGGGCCTCGACGTTAAGGTGCTGCTATAGTACTAGTTGCAGTAGTGACATCAGCCTTGGAAGAAAGCCAGGGCTAAACATCTACAAAGTTGGCGGTGCGATGTTGCGACTTGATGCACGTGGATGGTGATTTGGGCAATTAGAGCAACAGTAGTCTCATGTGGGTCTGCTTTCCATCCTGACCATCTCTCCAACTGACAACTGCACTCAAACAACTCCACTACTGTTGATTGTCCTCATTTCTTCACTCTACAGATTACCCATTCCAAATGACTTAAATACAAGACCAATTTCAATTACGGAAGGCAATACTAATGTCTTCGTCGAGTGATACAGATGAATCAGTGCTTCCAAGTGCGTCCTACGAATGTGGAGATCGGGCGCATCCATGATGCATGTTGTTTGACAATTGACTGATCCTTAGTAGATGGATGCATCCTTGTTCCCACCTGTCAAAGGTCGGGAAGATGCCAATCCGTTTGCGTTGTGTCCATATTTCTCGCTAAGAGTAAATACGCGCCTGTTTTGCAGTAGAAAAGTGGATGATGCTTTCCCGTATCGGTTCGAAATAACAGTAGAGAATTTCGACAATGAGTGTGATATTTTGTAATTGCAGTTATTGTACACGGATAACTCACAAGCTGAAACTGTTCTTTTTTTCTACGAAGCTTATTCCCTGCACGTGGTCGCTGGCAGATAATTATTAAAACAACTATCATTCCCGCGTGCCTAATACCCACGTAGTTAGCTCCAAAAGTGTGTCAGCATTGCTCATTTCTTGACCTACACTTAGAATGCATCATGCGCATTGCATATTGTTACACGCCATGGGAGTCCTCAATCCTTCACTTCGTTTAATTGCACATCCAAGACTGGAAGATGGTGCCTACGCCATCTACTTCCCAAGAGAATTGCAAGTCCTCATCAAGGTTGTGGTGAAACTGCTGGGTAAGTAAACAAACTATGGAAAATAGCGATTGCACACCCATTCCCAATAAGTCGTTTAAATATCCTACGAGGGACTACTTAAAAGGAAAGCAACCAGACGAGTCCATTTAAGATTAGTCGCTAGAGTACGTGGCTGTTAGCCTGATTGGTCTAAAATACCCACGACCTCGTGGCAAACTCGACCCAATTTCATCTCGAGATCGCCAATTTTACCATGGCGCTTGGCGTGGATGGCAAATGACCAGGCACGATACAAATAGCATTGTATTCTAAGAATGCACAGTTTGATTTGTTGGGTGAACACAAGCGTGCCATGTCACTTTCTCAAAGCATGGAAATAATTGTTTCATTGGTGAAATTTTAAGCATTTGTGAACAATAACAGACGAATAGTGGTGAAGAGCAATAGGAGAATGCAAACTACAATACAGGCTACTTCGTGTTGGGAGAGGAAGTTGTTTCATGTCAAGCGTGTGTGAAATGAGACTGGTAAGTAATAAAGTCTTTGCATGCTGAGGCATGCTTAGGCGAAAGCATAAACCAGAATTGTAGCAAACAAGGCCGTTCCTCCCACCCGAGTGATAGAGGAGGTGGATGTTGTAGTCGGTGTATTAGACGACCTCGTTGTACTGGGTTTACTCGGTGCAGTCCTTGTAGTCGTTGTTTGGGGACCTGCCCTGGAACAAAGTTTGTTTACACACGTAGTTCCATGTGGACATTGACTGCAAGTGTCACCACTTGTGTACGGTTTTGTACCTGCGAAGTTACCCCTGGGGCAAAAGCATCAGTGTTAAATATCAGCATACGATTCCCACGGGAAGTAGTTATGTATAATCACACTCACGGTGGTTTGTATTGGCACGCCATTAGGAATATCGGCTTTGGCCAGTCTGGTTTTATATTATCACACCGCTGAACGGCGCACCCAAGCTCCCCAGACGATGCCCAGACCACCTATTTATCACAGAGGAAAGGCCGTTCTTATGGCGGATATGACAGAGCTATCTAGTACGTAAAATACGGCTTCATAAATTACATGTAGCTCAGGTGATCACATAAAAACTGAATTCCAACAATCTCTAAAATATGAACAGAAGAAATGCAACTGCGTGCAAATGCATAAAATACAGGGCAAAATGAAGAACTTTATTTAAAATGCAAATGTAATGTCACTGCCTCACCTGAGTGTAGTGTCCACAGACTTTACCAGACGCACATGTGTTGTTTGCATATGTGTAATACGCAACCTCGTTCCACCACCCGGTTGCCTGCGCGACCAAATTGCGGCTTGAACCTCCAGACAAGGCGAGATTCTGTCCGGTACCACTGTATTTCGGATGTTCCTTCCAATTTGGGTGTTCAAACTTGCACCTCGCTACCCAGTCAACTGCCAGATTTTCCAGTTCTTTGCTGTACACCTTTAGCAATATACTACAGGATTAGCATCATTTTCGGAAGAGGAATCGCAGAGCTAGGTTACGCTTTCTAAAGGGGTGTTTCGTATTGCTGATGCCAAATGCAGGTCTTGTTGGGAAATTCGTGGAAGATGTAGAGCTCGACTTATCGCACAAATTAAAAACTCACCATTTCTAACATATTGGTAGCGGAAGGTTTTACAGATCCCCTTTTAATGTTGTGGAAATCAATAAGTTCTTTTTGCTCCTCACTATTCAGAGCTTCCGAGGCCACAAATGTAATCGAGACTAAGGCGTGAATAAACTTGATCATTGTGTCTAAAAGAAATAAGGAATGAGTGGTGAGTCTAATCAACATTGACAAAATCAGGTAAACTCACAGCTGAGTAGCAAATTTTATGCAATGCACGAATGTCTGTGCGCAGTTATTTTAATTGCACTCTCTGGTGAAATCGGATCACGTGCAAATAATGTCATTGGTAGTGAGAGAATTTACTACAGCTACGAAAGATGAGCAGGTCTTTTTTTGACTTTGAACATACATTACATATTAAGGCAGCTTTTGTTGCCTTTAAAGTGAACATTCCCCTTTTGGTTCCTGTTCTTTCTCTTCCTAGTGAAGTGTAAACTGATGCCACTTTCTCGATAAATTGAGGCGTTTTTCTTTAGTGAGTAAAAGATTCTGACCATCGTTACTCTACCACGGGAACCGCTGCGTGTTTGGGTGTCGAAACTGACAGCAGCAAGCCCACCAAATCGCCAACTTTTCCAGATTCAAATTGTGCCTTTGTTTCAGGGAAAGATGTGTGTTCAGGAGAAGAAGTAAACCCTAATTATGGACACATTCGTGAGTCCATTTTGCTATTTCCTTTGCAACGTTCCATCACAGCACAACAGTTGTTCCTTTCGATATTCCGACCTTAAGTTCCTTTTTTTCTGCCCCATTTGAATCAATAAGAAATAAAAGTGTTCACTAACTTGGGACTTTAACACTACGTTGTGATTTTCCATTTTAAGTAGTATAAAAATGCAAATCAGGAAATGCTTTACTGTTTCCAATAAAGGTGGCAGGTTCATTTCGGTATATGCCGTCTCAAGAGTTGAGGAGGTTGGGAGGCACTTCTCGCAGATGGTGGAAAGTACGTTGCCTGAGGTAGGAATGTGGGAACGGTGCTATAGTTTGTCACACAACACCTCAACTTGTGGAGTGCCTAACTTGGGATGTTTGTCCGTATCTTTGGTTACTATCTTCGACACTAGGAACGGCTAAATAAAGGCAAAAAATTTTGAGTTCTTAAGTGCATTGATGCTTGCCGCGGCTTGGGTCGTTTCGACTTAATGCCTGCTTTTAACAGTTTTTGCCTCATTATAGCCAACCAGCCCAGTGGACACGGGTGTAGATAAGAAAGAGGATTGTGCGTCCACCTTAAAATGGAAAGCCGTAGCTGGTGACTTCTTGAGTGCCACTGATCTATTAGCGCATGGGACAATGTAGATGTATTTGGAAGAATTGAGGTGAAAGAGAAGAAGCAATGCGAGTGCAGTTTATCTTTGACCCTTATTTACTGCAAACCATGTCAGCATTAAATTCAACAAAGTATCAAGTGCATTTTGTCAATTAACGCTTGTGTCAATCATCAGGGTGCTGAATGGGGTCGTTGACGCCATGTGGTTATACTAATGTTGCCATATACCTGTTGTATGCAATACCAAGCTTAATTCACCGATTAACTGCATAAATGAAGGCAAAGTCAACAATATTCAAAGGGGATTGTGAAAATGATTTGCAGAAAAAGACTACTGTTGAATGTATCGCATGAACAAGTGGAGAAGGATAAGTGTCGACACTCACAGCAGCCCCAACGAATAAAACTCGGTATCAATCACCTTTATTCCTCAATTGGTTCTAGCTCTCTAGAGATGTGAGAACTTGAAGATGCACAAATGCATGTGCATATTTAGGTTTCACTATAATATGCTACAAGGCTGTAATAATTTTCTCATCGAGCCTGTCTCAATAAGATTGACAACCATGATTCCCTCTTGAATCGCCACCTTGATTCATTACTGCCACTCGGGCCAAAAAACAAATATTACCTAAGCAACGTCTTTTCATGAACCCAAACACCATTATGGAAAGACGAGCGAGTCTTAAGGCCTAGCATATTAAACAAGTGCTAAACATTTGGAAATAGAGGCAGGGATGTGCCTAATTTCAGGCACCGTCCCTTTAGTTACGCTTTAACAGTGGTGGTAATACTTAATTGAAGACATAATATTTGAAGGCATGACTCAAAAAAGAAGGATTTTTCATCACAAGCGTTATTTATTTAAATGTTTGATTATTTTGCTTACCTTGTTCATTTAGACTCACACATTGATGAGTTCCACCCAGACTCTGCTTCGAATCGATTAGTGTGCTTCCACGCAATCCATTTTGAAATGAAAGGAACTTTCTTCCTGTACTAGCAGCTGCAAGATTTTGAACTACGAAGAAGTACTAAGGAGGAAGTGAAGTAGCTGTCCCCCAACAACGAGATCGGTTAGTGTCTGAGCTAAGTGGATGACTCTTTTGGACAAACTTCTAGTAGGCACTGATATTACACTCTGTTCCAATTACTCATAGGTCTGATTTATTTCACAGATAATTGGATCATGGGCGTAGATGACACCATCACCGTGCCACAAACTCACTCAGTTTTTCACATACAGGAACAGAATAACATTCAGTTATCGCAAGACTTCTACCAACGACGACATTATTTGCATCATGCACTGGATATGAGTGTTTGTATTAGCCGATTCTTCTAAGCTTTTCAGCTGTGAACATCCGCTAATTGAGCAAACACTGAAGGCGTTTAAACGTAGTCATAGCAGTGAGTTGGCATGAGTTGGCGCGGCTTGAATTGAGTGGTAAGCCAATGTTACAACTAACTGAAAAACAAATAAAATTGTAATTCCTACCATTTTTGCAGCAGTGAATTAAGCTTTTCTAGTTAAAAATAACATTATTGCCATGACCTTTCGGGAAGTGGGATTGATGTAGGATATGCAGATGGTTCTGTCTGTTTGACACACATGTTAGGCAAGTGTATGTTGCCCATTTCTGTAGTGAAGACAAGTTTTCCATTCATTTTCGAATTTCTCCAAGTATCCCCTTGCCTGTGTTCAGTGTCCGGGTTACAACAGATGCCACTAAAAATCACCACCTATCTAGGCTCAATGCGACGCAGAAATTATGGTATTCTTGGATAAACGAACCTCTTGCTATTGACTCTGACGCACAACTTTCTCTTATTTATTCGTGCAGCTGATTGGTGAGTTACGCCATTAAAAATTCCATCCACGCAACCTGTGGTGGGCGTTTCTCTTAATATGTGAGGCACGTGAGGATGAGGAAGAGATTTCGCTGGAATATGTCCCTGCATTTGAGTGCATGGTATGCAATTACGGACCAGGTACTAATTAACAGGTTAATCATTTAGCTTTCCAGTAACTCATGCTTCATTTTTACGATCGTGCCTGGCCTACTCAGGGACACGAACTTTATTTTAAGTGTACAGCCTTTACACGCACTTACTCTTACGGCTCTATAGTAAACAGATTATAAAACGAATTGTTTTGTGGAGCTAGAGTGGATCTCCTTCACACACCTGATACGTTGCCTTGGGGAATAGAGCTAAATGCCTCGAATGGTAGGTAAAACTTAAAATGTGGAAGCAAAGCGATTCAAGGCACTGTATTTGGACAGTGCAAATGCAGGTAAGTAGATAGAATTTTAAGAGAATGAGAAAAGGGAAATGCGAAGATGATAAAACTGTGGTCGACCACAGGATGAGAGGTAGATGCAATTGACTGAAACTTTATCAGAGACTTACCCGTACTGTGGGACTGTGTTGTGGAGGTAGTGGCGGCTATGCATTACTTGTTGATGTGTTTGTAGGTATTGTAGACAAAATCCTTTTATAGATAGAGAATGGAAAACAAAGGCTAGAAGCTGTGAGGCATGAGTCTGAAGATTCAAATGCTGCTATCTTGAGTTCTATTGTTGAATGCTAAGCCTTAACATGAACGGAAAAATCAGTGATTTGCAGTGCGAGTGATAAGTGATTAGCAAAGCATTACATTTGGTTAGCTATTGCTCCTGCTGACAACCGTGATTTTGCAGTCATTTTCCAGTCGTTAGACGATAAAATAATCATCCGTCAAAAAATGAATTCGCCCTAATATGATTATGGAAGTAAAGACCCACGGAAGTCGTCCAAAAGCATTAAAAAGTGGTTAAATTACATCTCCGTTACTTGTTATGTCATTTGCCAGCAAACAGTTTTTTGGAGCGAAAATATGAAACTTCTGTGATTGTATGCTCCATTTGGACGTAAAGCAAAGTGTCGCAAAATTTGATAACCCATATTTTCTAAAAAATGAGCGAATCACTCAAACAATTATTGCTACGAAGTAAATAAGTTGACGTATTTTTGAGTCACCCGACACATTTGAGGATAATCTGCACAAGGTGTGAAAAATTTGACGATTTTATGTAGCTATGAAATAACGTGAGGGAAGAAGGCCGTATGCTGCAAGTAGGAGAATCTGTGATGACGCCTAACAGAGGGGTTGAAAAGGAGGTTTACCTTCGCCAACCAACCCGGTCGCGTCTTCTACAGGAATGCCATCAGCAACTGAAGCCACACTAACCGTAAGATATTATTTAAGGGGTTCATTACAATGCCGTTTACCTGTACCTGTATCTGTGTGAAGGTGTCAATGAAGCAAACACGCGATACCTCCTTCATCCCCCTACTAACTGGATAGAGCTGGGGTCGATATGACCGGTCAGCAATGAAGTGGTATCAAAGTGGCATGGAAGAATGGACGCAAAGTTGTGTTCGCACAAAACTATGCAAAACAGCGCTTTTAATTGAACAACTCTGCTTGAGGTCAGCTTCCTTACTACTAGTGGTGCATATAGGAGATAGGTGGAACTTGTCCTTTCACCCTCCCGCCATCGGTGCAGTTTGCAAACAGGAGAGATGTCCACATCTAGAAGAAATGCCAAGTGCAATCATTGATATTGCTGCAGAGCACCTCCTCAGTTGTACGCAAATTCGACAACCGACACAGTTGAGTCTAGAGTGTTATTCTTGATGCGATACCTGACGCAGAAGTGTATGGAAGGAGAACTGCGGACACGATGCTAAAAGATGAGACGATGCTTGTGTAGCACAATGCTTGTTCATTCAAATGGTTGTTTTCGATTTGCGGATACATGGGTCTCTGCCATTGTATTTCCACTGCGCAGCATGGCCTCCGAACCATGTCCGTAGTCCCCAATCTCATCACTTCGGTGAGTCGAGCAATGGATACTCTGCGCTAGGATCAAAATCTATTTATCTTTTGGACAAACTTCAAGCTCCACAATACTTTCACACTCCTGTATTTCATAGTAGCATATTTGGAGGTCGAAATGCCCATTGGGAATGTTGGCCCTTTTTGAGAGCACTCAAATTTCCTCAACATGAGCATCTTTATCGCTGAGTTGTCAGCGCTGCTTTTTCCTAGCAACGTAAATGACTGCTGTTGTGTTACATTTAGTCGGGCATCTAAGGTCTGTCTCAACGCAGCATATTTAAAAGGTGCCCGTCTTGCTGATTGCTTGCAGAGCTCCTGAAGATTAAGGAATATTGTGACAGTAAAACGAAGTGCTGGCCCTCGAAAATGAACATCGTCAACTGTAAATGTTCCGCTATCATAAAGCGGTTAGTGAACATTCTGTAATTGCAAACCACGCACTCAAATGCAGGGACATATTCCAGTGAAATCTCTTCCTCAGCCTCACGTGCCTCACATATTGGAAGAAACGCCCACCACAGGTCGCGTGAGTGGATTTTTCAAAGTATGCCTCATAAATTCGTAGCAAAACAAATACGATAAGTTCTTGCATCAGAGGATGCTATAATTTCGGTGCTGTAATGAACCTACATAAGTGGCGGTTTATAGTGGCAATCGCGTACTTGTTGTGGCATTTATAATAACTCTGGCGCCGAACGTAAGTAAGGGGACACTTGGAGGAATTTGGAAAATTAGGGAACAATTGGCTCTACTTCATAAGTGAAATGAATGAACACGTTGGTTGTCTCCAGACTATACCCACCACACAGAGGTTTCGATACCAAGATGCAAGAGAACATTTAGTAGTGGGCATGAATTGACGACACGAATGTTGTGCCTCCTGGTTGTGAAGTGCCAAACACAGTTTGACTTTGATGATTTGGAATGGAAGTTTGAGAGTACGCGCACCGTTACTTTTGCTTCCTCGATCTGAAAAGATTATCCAAAGAGCTGTTGACTGATTTAAATGTGTCAACCCTGTTTGGAAATTGTGCGGTTCCCCTTTATACGCATTTAGTTTTATTTTCCGTCCTGACCTTCTGTTTAACTGACAACTGCACTCAATCCACTTCACTAGTGTCGTTTCTCCACATTTATCCACTCTACAACCCACCCATTGTAGACGACTTAAATGCAAGACCAACCTCAATTACGGAAGACAATGCTAATGTGCTTGGTGCTTGTGGATCTGTGTTTGCAAGTGCGTTTTACAAATATGGGGACCGGTCGTATTCATGATGCACGCTATTTGATAATTGACTGATCCTTAGTAGATGGACGCATCCTTATTCCCATCTCAGTAATTTTGACGGATTCAACCAGCAGATTTGTTCAGGAACTGAATGGAACTTCATTCTATCCACACATTGAGCCACCACCGCCGAAGGTCGGGAACATGCCAATCTGTTTACATTACATCCATCATTCTCACTTTGAAGTAAATAGGCGCCTGTACGGTAGTAGAAATAGAGATGGTGTTTTCTCGTGTCGGTTTGAAACAACAGTGGAGTATTTTGACAGTGAGAATGATATTCCTTGTAAATGAAGTTGTTGCACATGGATGATTCACAGGTGGAGTGAGAGGTAGATAAAAGTGATATTGTACCTTACTTCCCATCAGGAGTAACGAAAGTCCAGTTCCCTGAGCATTATGCATTATTTGAACACGCGAGCAATTGTGAGCTGTGGGAACTAAGTCAGGCATCTGGTGAATGCCTTCATACAATCGGGACTTGCACATTTGCAGCATGATCTTCGCAAGACTGTCATTTCTCGTCTATTGTTCAGTCGCTTATGCCACGATAAATTGTGGTGCGAGGTCAACAGGTCTGCTGGTGGCTACCCATTTCGATTCCTCATATCACAAACCCAGTTTGGATAATGAACCCTGCACCACCTACTTGCACACAAAAGTATCTCTTGCGTACAACAGATTGCTTATTCGCAACATTGTTGAATGTGCAATAGGGAATATGTGATGAGTTGAAAACCACTTGTCCACAAACTAGTATTTAATGTAAATACGCGGAAGTAAAGGGGTGAATGATCCATTTCCAATTTCCACAATCACGTCTGTAGACTCTCACGGGAGAGGCACATGAATTGCTATCATATTTGCTACTAACCAACCGCATTCCACCAGACGGTTGCCAATTTTGACGTTGAAAGATAAAGATATAGACAATGTGCGCTTCGCCCTGTTGCTCTAAATCCCTGATATGCATGTTAACAATGGTTCACTCGCCTATTTGAGAACTGCCTCTTCCATTTAAGCCGCATTCGCATCATGGAATGACACACTGACGCAACCAGTTTCATAAAGTAAATGTGTTGAAGATGCATTTAGAGTGGATGATTTGCGAGACTTGATTGTGGCCTTTGGAATACACGAGAAGGAAATCACACAATTGTGAATAGGCTGGGAATGTTCCATTTTCTATGAAGCTTATTCCTTGCACGTGGTACCCGGCGGATAATTGCCACAACATCCGCCATTCTCCAGTGCCCCGAACCCACGCATTTAGTTTTAAAAGTATAATAACATTGAGCATTTGCTGATTTATGCTTAGAATGCATCATGTGCACTGCATATTGTTACACGCCATGGGAGTCCTCAATCCTTCACTTCGTTTAATTGCACATCCAAGACTGGAAGATGGTGCCTACGCCATCTACTTCCCAAGAGAATTGCAAGTCCTCATCAAGGTTGTGGTGAAACTGCTGGGTAAGTAAACAAACTATGGAAAATAGCGATTGCACACCCATTCCCAATAAGTCGTTTAAATATCCTACGAGGGACTACTTAAAAGGAAAGCAACCAGACGAGTCCATTTAAGATTAGTCGCTAGAGTACGTGGCTGTTAGCCTGATTGGTCTAAAATACCCACGACCTCGTGGCAAACTCGACCCAATTTCATCTCGAGATCGCCAATTTTACCATGGCGCTTGGCGTGGATGGCAAATGACTAGGCACGATATGAATAGCGTGGGATTCAGAGAATGCACAATTTGAATTGTTGGATAAACACGAACGTGTTAATTGCAGCATTACGGAACAAGCTGGTCGACCTGAGGTGTCAGTAGGGAGAAGCTCTGTCCTTAGCGAGGCACCAAGAGGCCTTATCACTTTAATAAAACACGGGGATAATTGTTTAATTGATGCAATCTTGCGCATTTGTAAACAATAACAGACAAATAGTGGTGAGGAGCAATAGGAAAATGCAAAGAAAAAAACAAGTCACATCGTGTTAGGGGAGGAAATGGTTCCATGTCAAGTGTGTGTGAAAAGAGATTGGTAAGTAATAAAGTGTTTAGTGGCTAAGTCATTCTTAGGCGAAGGCATAAACCAGAATTGTAGCAAACAAGGCCATTCCTCCCACTTGAGTGATAGGAGACGTGGATGGTGTACTCGTTGTTTGAGAACCTCCCTTGGAACAAAGTTTGTTTACGCACGTAGTTCCATTTGGACATTTACTGCAACTAGTACCGCTTGTGTAAGGTTTTTCACCTGCGTAGTTACCCCTGAGACAAAGATTTTAGGGTTATTATCAGTCCACTATCCCAGCTGAAAATAATTTTGCATAATCGCACTCACGGTGGTTTGTATTGGCACGCCATTAGGAATATCGGCTTTGGCCAGTCTGGTTTTATGTCATCACACCGCTGAACGGCGCATCCAAGCTCACCAGACGATGCCCAGACCAGCTATTTATTACAGAGAAAATGCCTTTCTTATGGAGGTTGTGACAGAGCTCTCTAGTACGTAAAGTAGAGCTTCATAAACTACAAGTAGCTCAACTGGTCAAACGAAATCAGACAGTCTGCAAAATACAACTGCAAAAAATGTACAAAATATTCCGCAAAAGTGTATAGCTTTATTTAAAATGTAAGTGAAAAGTCATTGCCTCACCTGGGTGTAGTGTCCACAGACTTTACCAGATGCACATGTGTTGTTTGCATATGTGTAATACGCAACCTCGTTCCACCATCCGGTTGCCTGTGCGACTAAATTGCGTCTTGAACCTCCAGACAAGGCAAGATTCTGTCCGATACCACGGTATGCAGGATATTCCTTCCAATTTGGGTGTTCAAACTTGCACCTCGCTACCCATTCAACTGCCAGATTTTCCAGTTCTTTGCTGTACACCTTTAGCAATATACTACAGGATTAGCATCATTTTTGCAGGAGAAATCACAGGGGTTGGTTACGCTTCCTAAATAGATTTCTGTATGTTTGATGCAAGAAGTAGGTCATGCTGGGGGTTTGTGGAAGATGTAGAGCTCGACTTATCGCACAAATTAAAAACTCACCATTTCTAACATATTGGCAGCGGAAGGGTTTACAGATCTTCTTTTCCCGTTGTGGAAATTGAGAAGGTCTCTTCTCTCCTGCTCAGTCGGAGCTTCTGAGGCCACGAGTGTGATCAAGACTAAGGCACAAATAAACTTGATCATTGTATCTAAAAGAAATAAGGAATGAGCAGTCTGTCTAATCTGCATTGAGGAAATTGGGTAAACTCACAATTGAGTAGCTTATTTTATGCAATGCACGGATATCCATGCGTGGTTGTTTTTATAGTTCTACTCACATTCTGATGATGTTGGATCACATGTTAATAACACGATTGGTAGGCGAGAGTATTTGCTACACCTACGAAAGCTGAGCGGGTGTTGTATTTTTTTACTTTGAACAATTATTACATATAAAGGCAGACTTTATTGCCTTTTAGAGAGTATTTTCTGTTCTCGTTCTATCTCATTTTAGTGGAATGCAAACTAATGTCACTTTCCCGTCACGTTAAGACCTCCTTCCCTAGTGAGTTAAAGACTTTGACCAATATCACCCTACCATAGAAACTGCCGCGCGTTTGAGTGTCAAAGCTGACAACACCATGCCCATCGAATCGTCATCTCTTACAATTCTAAATTGGGCTACTCTTTTAGAGAAAGATATACGCTCCGAAATAGCATTAAGCTTCAGTTATCGGCTCATTTGTGAGTCCGTTTTGATATTTCCTTTGCAACGTTATATCACCGCACAACAATCGCCCCTTTGTGATGCTCCAAACACAAACTGAATTTTTTCTGTTACATTTAAACTAATAATAAATAAAAGTGTTCACTGACTTGAAACTTTAATACTACTTCGTGAATTTCCTCCTTAAACAATATAAAAATCCAAATCAGGAACAACTTAACTATTTCTAACATAGGTGGCAGGTTTATTTCGGTATATGCAGTCTCAAGAGTTGAGGAGGTTGAAAGGTACTGCTGACAGATGGTGGAAAATGCGTTGCCTGAGGTGGAGATGTGGGATAGGTGCTTTTGTGATGTTTGTCCGTATCTTTGGTTACTTTCTTCGACACTAAGAACGGCTAAATAACGACAAAATTTTGTGTTCCGAATTTGCATTGATACTTGTCGCGTTTTGAGTCACCTTGGTTTAATGCATGCTGTTTAGCAGTTTTTCTTTCTTCCGATTATTAAACAGTAAAATTCGAGAGTGATTCGAGCAATCAGCTTAGTGGACGAGACTGTAGAGAATAAAGCGGATCCTGTGTCCACTTTAGAATGGAAAGCCGTAGCTTGCTACCTCTCTAACGCCACTGATTTCTGTAGTTTGTGCGACAATGTAAATGCACTGGGAAAAATTGAGGTGAAAGAAAAGATGCAATGCAGGTGTGGTCAATCCTTGCTTCCTGTCTGTTGTAAACTACGTCAGTATTAAATGCAACAAATCATCAAGTGCCCCATGTCCATTGACGCTTGTGAGAGGCATTAGGGTATTGAATGGGGTAGCTGACGCAATGTAGTTACACCAGAATCGTCAAATGCCTACCGTATTTAACCCAGAGTTTATTTTACCAATTAACTGCATGGATGAAAATAATATCGACAAAAGTCAAAGGGGACTGCAAAGACGACATACAAGAATGTAACACCGTTAATGAATTGAAAGAACAGGTTTCAGTACAATATGCTACAGTACAATGTCCTAGGGCTCTATCATTTTTTCTCATCGAGCCTTTCTAAATATGACTGACAACCATAAATCCCTCTTGAATCACTCACCCTGATTCATTACTGCTACTCAGACCATAAAAATAATACAACATAAGCATCACCTTTCCATGAATCATGAATCGTTGTAAAAAGACAAGGGTATTTAAACGTTTAAATACTGGACAAGACATATTAAACATTTGGAAATAGCGACAAGAATGTCCCCAATTTTAAACACTATCCATTTAACTACGCTTTAGCAATGGCGGAACATGCTCAATTGAAGGCATGGTATTTGAAAACACGAGGCTAAAAGAGGGATTTCTTCACCACAAGCGGCATTTATTCAAATGTGAGACCATTTTGCTCACCTTGTCCGTTTAGACTCACGATCACCTACATTGGTGAGTTCCACCCAGACATTATTCACCCGTGCTTGGAATAAAAAAGAGTCCGTTCCCACACCATCTGCTTTGGACTGGAAGAAACTTTCTCTCTGTACTAATAGCTATAAGATTTTGATTGAATAAGTGGGTCGAGAACTATGCAGAAGTACTAAGGAGGAAGTGGGGTTATTGTCCCCCAGCAACAAGGTTGCTTAGATTGTGTGAGCTAAGTGGATGACACCTTTGGACAAGCCTCTCATAGGCACTGATATACACTCAGTTACAATTACTCAAGGGTCTGGTTTATTTCACAGACAATTGGATCATGGCAAAGATGGCATCATCACTGTATCACATACTCACTCAGCTGTTCACATACAGGAACAGAATGACATTCAGTTATCGCAGGATTTCTTCCAACGACGACACTATTTGCATCATGCACTGGATATGAGTGTTTGCATTCGCCAGTTCCTCCATACTTTTTGTTGGTAAACATCTGCTAATTGAGCAAACACTGAAGGCGTTTAAACGTAGTCATAGCAGTGAGTTGGCATGAGTTGACGTGGCCTGAAATGAATGGCAAGCACCATTTCCGCAGCAGTAAAAGATCTTTCCTCGTTAGGAAAAATTAAATTATTGTCATGGCCTTCTGGAAGGTGGGACTCATGCAGGTTATGCACATAGTTCGGTCTGTTTTAGGCACATGTTAAGCAAATGCACATTGTGCGGTAGTTTCATCACAACCTTGATGAGGACTTGCAATTCTCTTCCAAATGTACATTGCTCAGAAAAATTCTATTGACTCAGATAAAATAAAAGGCTCAGAGTTAAAAATGACGATTGTATTCTGCAACCATAAAAATAATTCCACCATTAGGATCCTCCCCCGGTTAAATTTTGCATCAAAGTTAGTATCTCGTTCGACTGAAGTGAGATGGGAACTTAAAGAAGGCGGTCTAATGGAAGAAGAATGTGGAGAGCTCCAGCCATCATCAACATGAAGCTAGTGCCACATTGCAATTACTACAGTGCGATTGAACCGAACCAGTTTTTAGCTTATATGGGTCGGTATCTATTATCCGTTATTGGTGCTTTCCAATGACAGTAGTTCAATTTCAAGGATCACACTAGCTGCTCACAGCCAAACAAAAGTAAAGGGAATGATTGCACTTTTTAAGAAACAGTCTGTCGGGGTGATATTCATTGTTAAGCAGAAAGTTTGACGTTCAGTTTGTGCAAACTGTCCTAAACACACTGCAATAAGTACAGCAGGTGAGCATATGAGACCACAACTTATTCTACCATATTATGTGACCTACTACAACACACTCTCGCAGAAATAATTATGCAATTCCATATGCACGGAAAGTGTGTACTTTGGTTTGAAGCCTAGACGTGGGTCC
The DNA here is from genome assembly GCA_000469725.3 of Echinococcus multilocularis. Classification (NCBI taxonomy): domain Eukaryota; kingdom Metazoa; phylum Platyhelminthes; class Cestoda; order Cyclophyllidea; family Taeniidae; genus Echinococcus; species Echinococcus multilocularis. The sequence goes on along the minus strand of LN901891.1, from coordinate 43,570 downwards.
ACAAGATCACACCTTTCATCACAATGCTGGTGGAGGCGAAGAAAGCTGCAGATAAGCACGAGCGTAGTCAGTAGAAACACAGGGATTACCTACTTCTACTTTCACAAGGCAGATATTTCAAATATCTTCAGTTTTTATCATTATTAAATAAGATACAATTCGGCCATATAAATTAAGACGATAAGTGTGCCATTCACAACTCTTGCTTCTGTCGTGCTCTGCGTCTTCTTAGAGTCGAGAAAAGACGTAATACTAACGCAGAATAAGTACTGCCAAAGTATGGAAGGTCTTGTGGCTACTGGCTTGGCCTGTGGGCCATTCTACTCTGCAAAATGACACGAGCGAAGGCTTGAGTGCCAGCGCAACCACAATGAAGAAGTAAAATCATAAATTATTGCACAGTCTTCACTTCTGTTCAGCATCGTCCTCGGCGACGACGTAGGTCACCCTCCCACCTCGGGCATCACAACATAGTCGGTGGGTTAATAAACAACACCCATGAACCAATCGTACTAATCATTGACTTTGCATGCAAACGAGGTGTCCGACCTTAGAGTTACTGAGCCCTCATGACAAGTCCACTGGATTCGGGGTTTTGTCCCGTTTAGGAAGTGAAAGGGAGGAGGAAAATGTGCAGACTATCGCGTTGTAAGGACACTGGCCTAAAATCTGAGTGATTTAATAAAAGACGGGGTTTGGAATAGTTTCGTGGAGCTGTAATTTTGCGCCTGTTCCTCCTTTCTATTTTGTTCATACTTTAGTACTCCCCAGTCATAAATCCCTAAATTTTGTCCATCTGGTAGAGATGCAAAGAAGGTATCATGTGCTCATGCCATTAATATCTTCATACAGGTGCTGTTGATAGTTCCGCAACAAACTTTACCAAACACCTTATGGACGGTGTTGCTTCAGTTGTTAGCAGCACGCCTGTAAAACGAGGAAAGGAGGTAGTTTTTTTGAGGTAAACGTCATTTTCAAGCCCTTCTGTTGAGGGTCATGACAAATTCTCCCACTGACAGCAACTGCACTTCGCACGTTACGTTAAGTTTAGGATTCATCAATGGCAATTACGGTGGTTGTCTTCTAGCATCGGGTTCACGTCCCGCCATCACCAGTGTAGTGCATCGAGACTTTTCTAAGGGTGGAGGAAGGCATGATGCCAGGGCAGAAATTGTGGCGCCGATATGCAAACTCGGAGACTTAATTAACCTCGAAACCAAAACAGAGTTACACAAGGATGAGCATGATGGTAAATTACTTTTAACAATTAAGGCAATTTTGTTCCCCTCGATTTAATTGAAAAAGCATTAGGCTTATTCGAATCCCAGAGGACAAAGCGACCACTAGCTGGATACAACTTTTCAAACTCGTTGTCCAAAGCCAGAGGAGCTCTTCAGCAATGAGGCATCTACATTTACGCGTTTTAAAAGGCTCAAGAGAGCCTAAAGTGAAGTGCAGACTACTTTGGAAAAAAAGCAACACAAACTGCACAACCGAAAGTTAGCTTTAGAACTAGGTGTCAAACTGATAACACCAAATCTCCAAAAAGTGAATTAGTTTACAGCATTCCCGAAAGTTTTTCTTTTCTTGGCAAAATATGAAGTCTTTTTGTAGAAATGATGTAATCAATAACAAATGATGCAAAAGTGTTTAATAAAGGATCCGAGGTCCACGAAATCATTAAGATAAACACTTTTATTACTGTGGGGTCACCAGTTGTCACAACCCAGAGTTTCTATGATTGGAGGTTGTCTGGATTTTCATCAAGGTCAACAAGCAGGTAGTAGGTGGATAAGACCTCCTGGCAGGTGTCTTAATTACCGACGTAATAAGTAGGGATAATTGTTACGGTCAGGCCTCAAGCTCCTGGTGGCTAGAGCGTGGAGACTGCCCGGGTGTAAGTCTGTCAGTGATCTAGTTACCCCTGGCTATAACAAAGATTGATCGTGGTGATCAAGTGATTGGAGGACATCTCTGCTTGAGGACTTAAGAACACGACCCTCTTGAACGTCTAAAAGTTGGGCCATCAGCTAAAACTTTCTAAAATTCTTACAGCAGCGGCATTTTGGAGATGCAGGTAACCCTAGTAGCTCTATTCCGCCAACCCATTTTCTACAGAGTCAAAGTAAGTTGAAGAAAACTACGCATTCCTGTTCTGTTACTTTATGAATGGCTTTTGATTTGTTTGTAACGTGCAGTGTATTTCGATGACATCTTGTCAACAAAAAAACATGTACAACGGTGGCCTTACTGACCAATTAGGACTCTTGTTTGTGCCAGCTTGATTTGTATCGTTGGAGATAAATTATTAACAAAACTTTACACTTTATTAACTATTGCACCTGGTAACAGCCTCTGTTTTCACTTTAATTTTTTAGCCAAAATTCCTGTCAATAAAAGATAAAATAATCATCTATCAAATGATAAATTCTCCTTAATATGCCTATGATAGTGAAGACCCTTGGAAGTCACCTAAAAGCATTAAAATGGGTTAAATTACATCTCCAATATTTGCCATGTCATTTGCTAGCAAATTTACTTGCCGATGACTCACTGGAGTCGATGCTACTGTATCAGTATGACTATGAACAGTTCTATGAAGATAAAACTTCAAACTCTTGAGATGTTATGCATCACTTTGATACTAGGTGAAGTGTCGTGAAATTTGATAATTTATATTATTTAAAAATGAGGGAATTATTCCAACAGCTAATGGTATACAGTATATAAGTGGTCATATTTTTCATTCATCCCCACAAACTTGAGGATAATTCACTCGAGGTTCGAAAACTCTGGCGAATTTATTTAGCGGTGAAACGTGTTTTCCACTTTTTATAAAATCTCCTAATGCTACGGGTCTTTAACTATGACAAAATCTCTTGTCCATGCGGCCTCCCTGTTGTAACTATTTCATGAAGTGTGTGACTAATTCCTATTCGAACAACACTGCGATTTTACAACCAACTTACATCTTCAAAACAGAAAGGTGGGTTGTACACTTAACAGCCACACGTTTTTAGAAATCAGTTCATCAGTGACTAAACAGGCTTAAAATATATCACCTTACGAAGAGGGCGGCAGTTATTTAAACTTCAAAATTCAAGTATATTTCCTCATCGAGTATATCGGTGGGGGGGGGGGGGGGGAGCTCGTGGCAGCGTTCCCACACACACATGCAAGCATAGAACACGCCACAAAAACAGTCCTCAATTGTAATACGTTGAGATGTCAATCTACATGTTGTGGAACCAGAATTGTCGTAACAGCATGTTGCGAATTCCTCTATCCATCTATCCCGGCTACCCATCATACGATACAGTTAGAGGGAATAATTGTAATTTGGTTTTGGTTAGTTTATTTCCAAATTTATCACAGCTAGTGCCATGTATCCAAGTTACTAAAATCGCCGCTAACTCTCCAAAATATTAAGAAGTTTAACTACTCCACTTTCCTTGGTTTGTAGTTCAACCGAAAAACAGGTAGAGGAATCCAGTTGTTACTCGCATATTTCACCCTTGCTCTTCTGGCAAATCTGCATGAAGTGGAGCAAATATTTGAGCCACAGATAATATCAGCTGTGCCTAGATGGCTTCGCATCACTGTTCCATGTTCTGTCGCCAGTTTTGATAACCCTGTTGTTTACGCTATCCGTGCTTCACAACACTGCATCTATCTGTGGCTTCATAAAGCCACGGATTCTTGTCTGTAGACGTAAACACGTCCTCACACACTTGGGCGTGCTCAGGCACCCAATGTAGCTTGAACTAAGCCAGCTGCCAGGTTGTTTATGTGTAGAAGGAGGCTCTAGTTATCCGCCCCCTCGAGGTGCTTGTTTCAAACACCTCTAGGGGTCAATTAAGTGGTGGTTCTTGGACCGGATCATAGCGACCCATGAGGGTAGCCACATCCGCGAAAAAATGGATGTATTGTAGGCGTGCTATCGGTTGCCCCACTTTTCGCCTTAGCCGTCAAGTTTTAAAAATGCCCTTTATACCTGGCAATTCTGATCCTACATGCCATCACAAATCAATTTAGTAAGCTTTTAGATGTATAACCATCATTTTTTGAGGAGAAATTGCTTTGAATGAAATTACTGTGCTACTTAAATATGTAAGTCCACAAAATGTTAATGAGGTTTGTTTTATTTAAAACATAATAATTTTCCCTAAAAATTCAAACACACTGTTTATTATACTGCCACATAACAATAACGTAATTACTGTAGACAGGTCGAAAGTAGATGGCGAAAGAGATTTAGGGCTCAGTAGTGTAAAAATGGAAGGTAGTTAGGCCATAGACATTTTCACCATTACGCTTAGTTCCACTGCTCCCAGTTACACGAAAAGTGTGCATAACGATGATTTCGAAACCGAAAGCATCCACGAGAATATGCATTAGCAGTGACTAGAAAAGTTACCGTGAGAATTTTTAGTCGATAGAGTAAAAGAACAGCACTTGCAGTGTGTTTACTACAACCTGTGCTTATCCTCTATTTTTTAAATACTGCGCCGCCGTACCCACCGGTGTTCCTTCATAAACTTTAAACGCTTTAAAGTTACTCCGTTTCAGTTCACATATTCATAGCATTCATGGGGAAAAAGGAATAATTCAAGTGCTCTAACTTGCCAATTTGTGAGTTTTTAATTACTCAGTTTAAGACGATGCAATACATTCTCTTTTGTAAAAGCAAATTGCAGTTTTGCAAAGTGAAAATGATCAACGAACAGTTATTTGTGGAATAAAATTGGAGAATTGGATTAAAACTTCTACAGACGCTTAATGTTGACTTTTGAACGGATCTTTGAGATCTATCTAAAAGCTTTGGAGGAATTGTAGTGAAAAATTTCGTCTAGTCCAGCAAAAATCCATTTGTCATTACGGTTAACGCTTCTGATTGGGTGACTTAATGCAGACTAGCCGTGACGGGGAGCCAGTAAATAATGATTGGGTTGGTCTATCAACCACTCAGAGATGGGAACGAGCCTTTACGCGTACCAGAGACAGACAGTGAATACCATGGGCGCACCTGCACTTTCACCAATCAGCTCCTTGCGGTCAAATGGCTTTTCACGTAAAAAAACACTTATCGGGACATCTCATTCATGTGACACATCAGCGATATACTACTAGCGGATTTAATACGTAAGCTTTAGATATTTTCTGAATAATTTTCAACTATATTAAAAGGTGTGAAGAAAATGAATTATTTTGAGCCGTACTAAAAGTTGTCTAGACTATGAGAAGCTATTTTAAGGCTTTTTAAACAAATTTATCGTCTTTCGTTCAGGTCTCTAAATGACTCTGCTTCCATACCAAATGGCAGGAAGTGGCAATCATCTCCTCCACCTCACAGAGGATACTCCATCTTTCCCAAAAAATTCATTCCTGACACCCGAGAAAATAATGACATTGAAAGCTTTAACAGACTCCTGCTATCTCTTTGTTTCGTTACTCATACACTTGCAGAAGAAGAAATCACTACAATCCTCCTTTTCATCGCCATACCATTCTACACATCAGAGATGGCATATACCTCCCAGGACCTCTAAAAGGCACTTCGGATCGACATCTGAACTTGGTGGTAAGGTCAGACTACTGGATGGAAGCGTTCAAAAAATTGAGGGAATCAGACTTTCTTGTTTTCTACGAACTGCTGCGCCAATCAATGCGGAATCTTTGCTCCACTGGGTCCGAATCGAGCAAATTTTCACGGAAAGAACTCCAACTAGCTGCCATCAAGAGCTTACGAAAATTTGCCTTTCACTAAATTCTCTAAGAGGTCGAGTGTGTGGAAAGAATAATTGCCATTCACCGGTAAGACTTTCCGTCAACTTTATCACATATTTTTCTTCCATGTTTGATTAGAATTTTTCATCACTTTCTTGTGCTTATACCCCGGCCTGGGCTATTGAGCTTTCTTGGGAAATATGTCATTGTGTTATTCATTACCCTTTACTTTGTTTACTTTGACCTTCAGAAGAAATTAAAAGTCCTGAGGCTGTTTGGAATTGCAATACTTCGAGCTGTAGGTGATAACGAGATTCAATTTCGCAATCACAAACTGCGTAACTACTAAATGAAAACAAAAAGTGAAGCAAGCTTTACAGTAGAAAGATCTAAAGGGCAGTGCTCCTCGTTTGCTTGCATGTACAATTGCGACACTGCAAGGAAACATGACGTGCTATTAAATAGGACAATTCTTGGAGCACCAGTAGCCTGCCCTAAAACCACACTTACTTTAGATTTGCTTCCCGATTTGACGTGTATTACATAACACCTTTGATCGAATGAAGAAATTTAAAAGTAATGGCATTACAGGACAGTTGTGAAAGAATATTTACGGGAAATTGTGCCACTAGCCATGTTAGTATTCTTTATTTTTGCTTAAAAATTTTAGTATGTGATTACGTTTGACCACGTCTGCAACCGCAAGCAGCCCTTTTTTGTCAGGTCGCATGGCTGGTCTTCATGCGACCCCTACCTCACTCAAACTCGATGTGGTTTGCCCTGTCGACCGCTTTTGGTTGGCGACTTCTGCCTCGTTATTATTCCATCCGAGATCTCCAGGCCCCTTTCACCCACCTTGCAAGTGAATTCCACATCTAGCAGCTGCATAGGCAAGGCACCTCCGCTTAGTGAGGGACTATGAGAACTTTTGGAGTTCAAGGAGTTTAATCTCCCAAAAGTGAAAACTAAGCCCTTTTTCCTGATTGTACATATTCTGATCGGTTGTTCATAAACACCCACCTCCATTGCTATGGCATACTAAAATCTGGTAAACATCAATTTCCGTACTTGTCGGTTGATCCAGGAGCTACGGGAAAATTAAAAACGCCATTTCTGGCTACTTAAGTATAAAATTCTACTCCACAACTTTCAATTTTAGTTTTAGCTGTGCTTTTTAATTCAATTCTTCGTTATTCTTGCCTCAACATCCTCTTAATCTGAAGAAGGTGAGTAGTGCCGTCCCCACCTACTTTACTGCTGCTTCTTTAGCTGAATCGCCCTTTAAGGGCATATCCTGATAATTTTTCTTTGAACTTACAATTTCACACATTTACTGACTCCCAGCATATCATGCACTCACCTCCGTAGCATTGTAAATTTATCTTCGCAATTTCTCTTTCATATATTTATTTTTCTCCAAAATGAATGTATCCTGGTTTTGGAGCATGGTAGTCTTTCAGTAGAAATCTCGAAAGGTCGGTATTTGGTTTTCCACACATGGCTACGTGCCAAGGGTACAGAAGGTATGCAAGCTATAGGTAAGGTAAATCTTCCTTGTGAACTAGGAGGTACAGAAAATGTCTGGGGGCTGCTATTATTTATCAGAAAGTAAACCCGCTCCCATGGCTCAGTGTGCAGACCCCAACAGATGAATCTGCTCCAGATTCCGCACCTAGTCCCCATTGTGTAAGCAAATCGCCGTAGGCTGGAGGGAGAGGAGCCTGATCCCATAAATCTCCACTTATCCGGATTCCGTTTGTATTAGTACCCATACCCCTACTGATGTGTGTGTACGTGGGCGTAGGTGTGTGTAGCGAGTAACACTCAGATTGGAGTGAAAATGGATGACAGTCATCTATTCTGGTACAATTTGGATTAATGTCGAACTTAAAGATTCCCTATAGTGAAATAGTAGAATGGGTGCATGCAACTCTTTTCCCATAGAATTTGTTAAGTAAACATTTAAGTCATCTACCAAAGTTTCAATAAATTGGCTAAATGATAGATGTCGTGATTTATTAGGGGACCCTGAACAAGTTTTATGGCAGCCTTTGGGAGAATGGAATTTTGGCGACTGGGAGATTAAAATAAAAGCGCTGAGGAGATAACTTAGTATTTAAACAGATTGATTACTTGCACCGATCAACCGAATTGTTTCCCACATCATAATATTACTTTTTATTACTAGTAGTAAGTTTAGAGTACTGATGATAGGTGTAGAACTTTCCAGCGAATCTCTTAAAACTTTCGGAGGGAGAAGAGCGAACTTAAGAGTCATACGTAGAGGTCAGATAGTGAATAAGGATGGCTTAGAGAACCTTTTGTGGGACAGTTAAAGACCTTCAATTTGTGATTCGCGATTGTGGTATTTGAAGCATGACTTGACCAAGAGGACTAGCCTCGGTTTCTATTTCATTGTTTTGTAAAGCTTGTTACAGCCGACATTGGTTCCTCGTAACTCTGAAGGATTACTGGATTATTTCGACTTTTACAAATAGTTAGTTCACCATCATCTTTTCGTATTCAGTGTATTTCAACCCATAAAGTCACTCTATCAAGTCAAAGGATTCGACATTATGAACAAGGTGAGGTGTGCTAATGGCAGTGGAAAACATTGAAATAATTTTTCCGTTAGCTGGTAAAGGAGGTGCATATTTGCGTAAAGAGGATCATCAGATGCCGATGGTTGCGACTAAGAAAAGCGAGGGTATCTCAAACCTCATAACACTGCTACGTTTAAACCTCCTCAAACAGCTAGAAAAAAGTTAAAAGCTGATAATAACTTGTTCTTTTTGATGCAGTAGAGGTCAGTGCAGAAGTTCCAAATCTCGTCACCTTCGCTGGTGACAATGCTTTCCAGGTTGGGGAGAGGGTAAGGGGGAAAACACTAAAGGAGTGGCTGGTAAGTTTAACCGGTTGGCGCAGGGAGGACTATTACCCCACAAAGATCTGATTCTATGGGTAGCCGTACTTTCTTACTAAATCACTCCAGATTGCATGCTTGGCTTTCAGTCCTGACAGAACGCAGAGCCTGGCTGGAGAGGGAATCCTAGATGCGGATTCGCCTGCCGGCTGTGCTGATGGGCGACCAGGAACTGGCTTTGACCGCAGTCACATGGCACTAGTAGGAAAAGGTGGCCTTTGAGAAACTCACTACATGGTAACTCCACTTCAGGGGAGAGTTGTCGCTACCACTGGAGGTCAGGTACTGATAATCCAGGGGCAACAACAAACCACAGACCTCCTGTTTACGGTTTTCTACAACTAGCATACGTCTTTATAACTCGTATTAAGGAAATAATGGGTGTGTTTAGGTCTTTTACTTGTTTGTAAAGTAAATATAATAGGATTCTTTGATAAATAACTGCTTTAGTAAGTGTCCCATTATGAGATAAACAACAACAATTGGGCTTGAAGAAAGTAGTCATCTGAAAATTCCTTCTGCTACTCTTAAGTAGCATGCGGATCCAATCATAGATCCTAGAACAAGAAATAGTCCGATTCAGAGTGATTTGCCTTCAAAGCCATATTTACTTAATTGATGTTGCCTGTGGCATAAGTATTGCCAAAAACCTTACTTCTACTAAGAATGTTGAAATGCTAGTTAGCAGTCTAGATAGTCAACCTGCCTAAGCTTTTATTTGTACCACGTCAACTGTCGATCTAATCATTATTGTGTGAAGCGGTAGTTTCGATTTAATTTAGAATAAAAGTCGGTCGTTTGAGTTGGAGTTCTTTGAAAAACAGTAAAATTGGTACGAAATGCCTAACGCGACTTTTAAGTGGAGAAGATTAAATTACTCCCAGTTTAAGGGAAGACATGGCCTCAAAACGGGTCATATCATGGAATACACATCAACTTGGTGCAAGCAAACGATGCCAAGTTTAAAAAGCAGCGTGATTCTGTACTCGTTTCTGCGAAGAACTGCCTGAAATAATGTCCAAAGTGTAGACATGCGCAGCGCAAAGGCACACCGCAGTTGATTCATGCAGGCCCATTAATCAAGCCTCAGTGGCGTGGCGAGCTCTCCGCTGTCGCCAGCTTTGATGGCCGACGGGTAGGCTACACCTCTGTTTACACTACTGGCAGCTTCATTATTATGCACTATCTGCAGCATCCACCACGACCATCCATATTCCCTCGGGTAGATCAAGTGGCATGACAGTTGTGGCCTAGGTTTATTACGCTCTCCACTTATCATTCGATTTTAGATTTTTTTTTAATAATTTGTAGTTATAAATGTCGTTTTGAAAGAGTATGCACCATTATGCTAGTAAAAGGCGGGATTTTATAAGTCGTAGACTCTTCGCCTATTGGCACAAATAACATTGCAATTATTTTTTCGGACAATATCATGCCAATTGACTAAAAGCCACACTGAGAGACGGATGGACATGACTAGAGCATATTTGCGCTATGCTGTATGGAATATTCTGAATAATAGGCCTAGGGTGCATTTTCTCTAACTTAAGTAAAGCCGTGGATTACGTGTGGCTTTTTTACATGGTAACGCTTTTCATTAGGTTGCTAAACTGTAACCAGGTAATACAACATCATTCTATACAAAAGCCTATTAGGCGCGATTTTACTGTCCCTCTAATGTAGATCAGCTTCCACATTCCGCTTTAATTCAATCTGATAGAAATTGCGAATTTGACCATTTGATCAATTTTAACGTTGATCTTTTTCACTTCAGCAATCGGGTGGTCTTTAAGAAGAGGATGCAACTTACAAGTCATGCCTAAAACTAACCATTAGCATCAAAAAGGTTATCTTATGAGTATTTTAAGGTAACCCCTGGGTTACCATCAAAGGGTTTGAATTTTAGTCCTTAATGAAAAACACAAGAGCAAAATACAACTTACATCTTTAGCCTAGTAGCACACTAGTACATTTAGGGTCTTCCTGAAAACCTGTTTAAGACCATAAAAAATCCAAGTTATGCTTATATAGACTTAGAGGTATTATAAATAAAGTTGGTAGAGCGGTAAAACTAATTTTGAAATTGGTATATATTAATATCAAAAGTCAAAGAACTCTCGCTTCGGAACTCGGCATATCTGCAAATTTGCAAATCATTCCACCTCAATGATATTTTGTGAGCAATCAAGGCAAATTTGTAAAAGGTCTAATTTTCTTTAGAAAAATCATTAGTAGCACCAAATTGACGCTGCAACTTTTGCCTACATTACAAAATAGAACCCAAACAGTAAAAGGTTGCTTTGATACGTTTGATCAACATTAACAAAATTTATAGTGTAATTTAACTGCATTTTTGGCAGTATTGAGAATCAGAAAAATGTTTTTGACGACTCTTAAGGAAAAAAACAAACGCTGAACGATATGCGAAATTCGACAATGAATACCTGAGGAATCATGTAATGTTAGATCCATTTTCCGAAACCCATTTCAGTTCTTCTGTACTCGAAATAATGAGGTTCATATTCCATGCATAACAGTTTACAAGATCCTTATAAAACTTTCCAAAACAATTTGGGGACGTAACTTGGTACTTAAGGGTAAATGATATTTCAGAAGAATTCCCGTTTAAACGTTTCCACAGTTATTTAATAAATATGAGATTGTTCAGTAGCAAAATAGTGTTTTTATTGCTGCTAGTGCTGTCTGGACACTTTTGCTGATAGTGGTGACTCTCAGTGGTGGCCTACCCATGTAACAGCCCGTTGTGGGAGTATGATTAGAAAGCACTGGAATCAACTGGCGTTTTCAGCCACAAAACAGTTACTTAAGGGAAACATTTCAATCGGTCTTCTTTTTAAGTCAGTAGTAATTTTGGCTGCGGTTATTTCTAGTCCATACCACTTGTTCCTTTAAACTTACAGCGGGTGAAGTCCCAAATGTGAGCTAGTGATTAAGTTTTTGAACTCGGTATAGACAGCTAACAAGACACCTTTTCACATTTCAACCTAGATAGCACGGCTACGCAGGTCATCTTAGGATGGCTCCGTCGTTCTAAAATATTCATGTCTGGCTAAACTTTCAAATGTACTGAGTGAACGTTAAGGGAAGTGAACTAATATATTAGTGAATTATGCCAAAAAAATAAATGCAGACCTCACTCTTTAACCGCTATTACTTTACCTTCAAGTTCCGATCCTAAATAAAATCAAAAGTCAATCATACTTTAACACTACACCGATCTGAAATGTCTAATTTGGGTGATTTATTCTTTTTATTTAACTCTGTTTATGGTTTATCTGAAATTCAAGGGTCCGTGATTATGCTTCCACTGAATGGATTGATCTCTAGGCCATTCCAGAATCCCCTCAACCCTTTTATACTTCAGACATACATACTCTGTCCTAGTATTATGCCTTATTTGTCTTCGGTAAAGTCTCCGGGCGCTATATTGGTGACAGCGAAAAGCGAACGCGATCATAAGGAACAACTAGTCTAGTTCCCATTACTGAAAAGTAAAGCTTAACGTTAGGGAAGGGAAAATTTGTGCAAATACCTTGGTTTCAAGGTCTGTGGGAATGCCGTTAACAACTGAAGTGACACTAGCCGTAAACGATGTGAAGAAGCTGTCAGCAGTGCCTATGTCAATTAATCGAACACACTATAATTCCTCCACCTCTCGACTTACTGGGTGGACAAGGATAGATATGGCAGGGCTGCACTTAAGTGAGGACAAAGTGGCAAGGAGTAGATGAAAAATCCTCTCTCCGAATCTATTATAAACCATTACTCTAAATAAATGAATCTGCTTTAAGGCCAGTGTTCTTAAGACCAGAATTAAACGCATGAGATGGCCTCCACACTCTCCAACCCCTCCTGAATCCAATTACTATACAGGACAAAGCTGCAGATCCTATGGAATCGTCAATGACTTTGCTGCCAAATGTCTTCTCAGCTGTACGCCAATTTGATAACTGACGTGGTTGGCTAGTGATGTTTATCCTTCATCGCCAACCACTTTGCAATAGCTGACGGCGTTCTGAAGGAGAGAGGGGTCTTGTAATACCCAGACTAAGTTGTTAACTTTCTGCTTTATTTTTACAGTTACTTAAGGCTCCATTTTTGTATAACCGCTAAGATATTGGCCTTCAGGCCGTAACAGTATTCGCTTAGCCCTTCTCTACGGCAACAGTGCCTCAGTATTATGTCTTCTTTCGACTTCGGAGACGACTCAGACGCCACAAGTGCTACAAATTTCTGGAAAAAACTGTCAACTGTTTATGAATAGTGGCGTATTTGATAGTGAATACTACCAACAAAAATTATTTTAGAAAAAAACGTCAAGACATTTGGTGGTGCATTATCTGCGCAAGAAAAGTAGAATATTTAACACTCAATAGTTGCATAATCAAGCAAACTGAACTCCACACTATTGTTTGGATAACCTAACCAACTTCAACTATAATAACTCCCCCATAAGAGCCGAGAGGATACTCTAAAGGAGTTGTTGGATTAGGGGCCTAAGTTAATAATGGCATACACTATCGTATTGCAAGGCGAAAGTTATAAAAAACCTACATTTTGTTCGCACAAGATATTTCTCCCCTGGTTCATTATAATGTCCCCAATACATGAAATCCCCTTCAGATACCACGCCTAGCCCCCTATAGTGTAAACAAACCTGCGGAGGCTATAGGGAGGAAGCTGATCCACAAACCTCCAATAATTTATGTCGCATTTTTGTTTATACATCTGCGTCCAATTGCAAACGAGTATGTGAATGTAGCTATTAACATTTATACTCCTGTGATGCAACAGAGGAAGGGCCACATTTGGCGTAAACAAAGGCAAAGGAGTATGGGGATTATGCGTAACAAGTTGGAGTAGATTGATGTTGCCTCCTTAACCCCTCTCCTTGGCATTCTGTGTGAATGCCACATGTGTATGCCCTGGGGTACTACTGCAGCGCATTACTTCCAAAAAGGCCAAACACTCGAAGGGTACAGATAATATGATAAAAAGTCCTTGACTGTATCGTGAAATGCATAAAACCCATCTGGAAAGTCGATTAAACCCAGCCCTTTTTATCCTTGCTATTTCATAGACTGAAATTGCACTTGTGGTGGTGGTGATGTGTATCTTATTGTATGACATAGGGACTTAAAGTTCTCCGTGCAAAATGAGCTGTAAATGAAACAATCAGTGATCCCAGATTTTACTTTAAGGTAAAGACAATGCAAAAAAGTAGAGTTACACTTTCTGTTTGACAAAATAAACATGATAAACTACAGCTTTTAACTTAACAAAGGGATGACAGAAAACACAGTACACTTATTTTAATTCACTTTGATTGTCTGTTTGTTCTTGTTTTGGTTACGCGGGCACCTGAGGCTCCGCTATTGTACACCCATTAAGTAGTACGGCCTCGGGACGATAACAGTGGTGCAATCACCGCTTTCATACTTTGGCGTTACATCTTCTGTTCTAGTATTATGACTGCTTTCGTTTTTAAGAAATGATTTGGACATTCACAAATTGTCTTTTTAAAAAACACTATCTTCTTGAATGGTTTTAAAGTACACAATTCATTGCTTACCTCAGAAATCCAGTACAATAGGATCAGAAGTCATTATCTTTTACAGATTTTTGAAGGTAGAAACAGAAAATTCATCACAAATTTAGTGTTTAAATGAAAAGGTCTGTTATTTTTCGAGTAAGATAAATTACTTAGGAATATATTTTAAACAGTTCTAAAGCCATACAAAAGCGAATATTCTGTCCACATATTTCTTAATGACATGGTTTTAACGGCAATTGCGTTAATTGGCAGCCATCATCTCTACGGAATAATTTTTTTTCTTTAATTTTATTGGTAAACGCACTAGAACTCAAGCATTTTGTTACTCTTAAATAAAATGTCGCATCCTAAGTCTTTCTCAAAGACCAAAGGCACGCAACACCGTGTCATAATGTGTAATGCCGTTGTACAGAATGGCCCGGGGGTCAGGCCTCTTTGTGGAAGTGCAAAGGCGGAGCCTTAAGTGCCCGCCAGACGAAGACGAAGAGCTAAGGAAGTAATCGAAGCTTTATATAGCCTCCTCACCTTATGAGATTCTTTCTTGGAGCTCCCTTTGGTCATTCTCCCGCGTCAGCCATCACATCGTAGTCAGAGCTGCAAGAACAACATATTTACGATCCACCCACTGCAGCCAGTGCATTCTGGTGGAACTGAGAAGAACACTGACCCAAAAGCAGTCATTTATATAAGGACGGGCTTCGAAGCAGTTTCTCGCCTGTTCCTCCTTGCCCCTTTGTTCTTACCTCCCGGTTTTTTATACACATTTACCTGTACTCCATCCAGGGAATAAAGAGCTGCAGATATGGCGTGTTCACTTCATCGACATCGTTATATGGGTATCGTAGACTGCTCCGTAACGGATAGTTGCAGATGGCCGCCTTCTAATGTAGCTGCATTTGTTAGAAGGCTTTCTACAGAACACAAAACTGAGGTGGCTGCCGAAGGTAGGCGCCACTTTTAACCCTTCTACTAAAAGTCTGCATAGATTCTCCCATCAGGTGCAGAGCCCTTCTTTCATCGCGTTGGGTGTTAGCATTCAGAAAGAGAAATCAGGGTAGTTCTCCTTTAAGGTAGGGTTTGCTTGCTGCTGCCACCGATGCTGCCTTATTGTGTCTTTTCTAAAACCGTAAGATTTCATAGTAATATGGCAGGAAATGGTCAACTGACACAGAAGAGTGGAGGCCACTTCTATGGTCCAACGTTATGCCGCAGGGTGAAAGTACTAGTTGTGGAGACTTAACTGCTCACTAAATCGGAAGTAGAATTAAACAAACTATCAAGACATTACAAACTCTACCTTAGTCAAACAATTGACTACCATATTTAGAATGATCACTTCTCTAATTTATTTTATGTTTATGGAATTGGCAAACGACATTATCCATTTTTTGCACTAAGCGTTTAATCCATTTGGCTCGTTATTGCTCGACAGAAAAAGATTAATTTTAATCATAAATATTTTTTAAGTGGTTGGCTCACTTACTGGTCAGCTTTATTTGTAGCTTGCCTTGACAAATAGTTTCGAGAGGTGAATGCTTATTAGAACACTGTCAGATATTACTCGAATTGTTTTAAGTACAGTTCGCATTTTTAACCGCGTTTTATTCATTCAATCTGTGAGCCGACGTTTTCTTGTAGCTTCATTAGATGTCCTTAAGTTAAATTTAAAAACCATTAACTAGTCCAGTGGCCTGTGTAAGTGTGCAAAGAATTTGTGAATGGTTAGCAGATGAATAAATTGAGGGTTAGATATCAGGCGGTTTAAAATGTTTGTTATAGAGAAAGTCAAGTGTTTAGGAGTCATGAGCGAAAACAAAGTATCGTTTCGTAGGCTTTTTAATTTTATGGCGCCTTTTTGGTGTCAGCTTTTTACAAGAGCGTTGTTTACTACCTTTCAGTCGGTAGTTTCTACATTCGGTGCAGCGCCTTTTGTCATTCATTAACATTGTAAAACCTTGGACCTTGTGCTAATCGCTTGTTTTCTGAATGGCGTGGAAACACTAGACTAGTAAACCTACCATCTTTAACTTCTTTTAACGTAATTATTTTCGGGCTATTAAATGACCACGATGGATTACCATTGTTTAGATGAGCATTGCGTCTTCAAGTGATTCATACCTTCACCTAGCCTTATGATGATGTATTGCTTTCTATGCAAAGTGGCAATCAGAAGGTGATTGTAAAAAGTCGTTTAGATAGCAATGGAAATGCAGCTCAAAAGGACGATATAGACCAAACACAAGCATGAGTTATTCAGCATATTTTCTTTGTGCAATAAAAAATAAACGCAGCTAACTCAATCGTCAGCTTTAAAAATACAGCCTTGGTACGTTAATTAACAAGGAGAAATGGAATTTGTTTAGTTTTTGAAGTGTTTGGTAGACAACGAATAGCACTTTAATCGACCCTCTTTTCAACCGAAAATGCTAGGTTGATACGGAGTGACAATAGTAAATAATGCGTATCTCTCCACATTTAAGTCTAAAGAATTGAGGCGCCAAAGAAACGGTTTACAAACTAAAGATGAAAAAAAAATGATATTCTGAACCATACACTTCACTTGAGTGATTCATGTTAATAGTAATATTTTAACTATTTTATGCCATATGGAATAGGAAAAAGCACCATATTTCATTGGATTTAGTGTTTCACTTCTAGCTATTCCGTCAGTTTGATCCTCACGTAGTTAATAATTTGAAAAGCACAATAGCGGTTTTTCAGGCGTAAGCAACACTCGTCAGATTACGGCATTTGAAACCAACTTACCTACATTACAGTAGTCGTGGATCAGATTCTCTGACTTACTCGTATCACATTCATCTAAGCATTTTAAACGACTTGTGATTGAATCAAACTTCATCTATATTATAAATTGCTATTATTTAACATGCACTTAAAAAGTAAGGCCGTAAAGAAGAAGGTAAGCAAATGTTCATGTTTAATGGCTTCCTCATCGATGTTAAAATCAACTAATCGTAACGAAGTTGAAATGCGGCACCTCTGGAAAAGGATTTAGTGAACTTCTAACCAATCTACAATGTTAGGAATTTGACCATAATACTCTATTTTTAATATCATGTAATATCGAAGAAAAAATATACAAAGTAAATTGACATTGTAAATATCTAAATTAGTCTTTAAATTTAGCATAGAATACTGTTGATTGCACAGATGTAACACCTAAAAGCAAAACATTATAAAGCAGAAATTTAGGTGTCTAAAAAAATCTGATTTTATTTGTTATCATGTTAGCTGGAAATCTGTTCTTTGTGTTAAAATACTTTTTCACAGGTCAATTGTCTGCGTTTATACTTTAAATAGTGGTGACATTTACGCCAATTAACTCATTAAAAGCAACTACTGACAATAACGGTAAAACTTAATCCAATGAATGGTAACTTTTCTTAAATCAGAACTTTTTGCACCTTTTAAAAGCCATTTTAGCATTTGTGTGCCAGTATAAATTACTTAAGTATGTTGAAATTAATTACTACTTGTTCTTCTAATCAAATGCTGCAAGGTAGCAAAATAAGTAGCTAAGCAAATTTAAAAATAAGTGACGAAGGCAAATGCAGCTAAAAGTAAAAAATGCATTTTAAGTGGATTCATTTACTACAACTCTTAGAAGAGATATGCGCTTCCTTTAAGCTTGAGCACCCAAAAAAGCCATTTCTCAAAACTGTCTTGCCTTTTAAACCTCGAGTGTGTACCGAGTTTGACGTTTGTGGCCACATCAATTACGCCTCGATGACATTACACGTACACTCTGGTGTCGCCAGTTTCAATAGCCGCTCCATTTACTCTTGCGCGCTATCAACACTACAACGCACAAACAGTGACCTCTGAGATACGCTCCGTGGTTTTTTCGAGTGCGCACGGCACGAACACACTCATGTACGCGTACGTAAGCGCCAAAAAGGTTAAACAAAAAACCGTGGTTTGTTTATGCACTCGAGGGGGCCCGCTTATTGGTCCTTGAGATTCTCTTTTATTAAGCAAAGCCAGACGTTGTCAATGTAGCGGTCGCTGTGTTAAGGTCAGATTTTGTGAAAACGTAAAGGATAGATGCAATATCCAAAAAAGGATTGGTATTTGCCTTGAATAATGTATCGAAACGAAAATTATTAACCCCTCACGGCAAAAACTAAGGCAAGTCTAAAGGATTGTTTTATCGTTTCTTCTTCATCATATAGAGCTCAATTAACAGTTATTTGTCACAAACTTTATATTGCAATTCGATATCGATTCCAATGTGTTTTACACTAGAGAAAATTTATTCATTTATGGGTTATTAACACCCTAAATTTACTACAAATAGCGTTTACTTCCATTACGTGAAAGTCGAAATATTTTGCAGAATTTTGTACGAACGAGTTATGATATTTACGATGCTTACCGGCTTTCATAGAGGCTATATTTGACTTTATAGCAATAGCATGCCGAAAAAAACAACTTCAAAAGTAACCAGTTTTTTCCTGAATGTAGTGTCTGCCGCTTATTTTTGCCTTTTTGAGTATCTTTTATATTTACAGTTGCTTACATCATTGATCAGGAATGTGAGATCCAAAAATATTTCACTGTAGTTTGTATTCTGCCAGAGTGTCAGCCCTGACGTCTTCATTGTGGAGAGGTTGCCTTGGCTATTTATTTGTCTATGTCCCTTTCATGGAAAATGAGTAGTATTAAATGCGAATTTTGCAAAATCCCACTGACTCTGTAAGTAAATATTTCATCAATAATTTTTACTACGATACTGTCAAATTGAAATGCCTCAACACCCTCAAACCTAAATTTGCTCAAAAGTCCTAATGTTTTACAAAGTAATTACAACCTTTAGTATGAAATTAAGCCAGAATGATTAAACCATTTTAGAATGCAGTCATAATTAAGCGCGTATCCCCAAATGACATGAAAAATAATCTTTGTTCACATCATTTCCCACTCCTTTTCTTTTTCCTACAACTAACTGGATTTTAGCAGCCTTGAATTTTGTTAAGTATAAGCACAGCTTTTTGAAGGACCATGATAATCAGTGTTTTATTCCCTCCCAATACTCCATTGTAATATCACATTTTTAATGCTGCATATAAAAAAGTGATTCAAAGAAAACGGTATCAATTACAGCAGAATTCATTTTGCCAGGGTTGCATAGAGATGATTGGTCACATTTGGGTGGCAGTCGCGTAGGTGGGGTGGGTGTGGCAGAGATGGCTCGCCGGCCACTCGTAATTGGAGAAGTGGCCAAACGCAATTCGGGGGCGGGCAGTGGAGCACATTGGTGCATCTTTCCACCAACCAATCAGGTCATTGCGGTCAAATTTTGCAGCATGCGCTTAACGCGACCACTGGCACACCTCTTTCATGTGACAAATCAGTGAGAAACTGGATTATTTTACGTACTTTTTGCAGTATTTGGACTGTAGTAAGTGGAGGTGGAGCTCATTATCATAAAAATTATTCAGCAGTCTGTCCAATTTTTGTAATGAGATTTACCTATGGCCGTATAAATTTCAGATGGCTAACTTGTTTTGATATACGTTTTCTCTAGAATACCAAATGTCTCTTCTTCCACACCAAGTGACTGAAAGTGGTAACCATCTGCGACACTTCCCGCAAAATACTTTATTCCCTTCGCCAAATTCAGTAATTACACCCAATCAAATAAATACGCTAAAAGCTATCACAACCTTATTCACTCATTTCCAAGGTAGAGAGTCACCGCAATCTCTTCCATTTCTTCCTTGCCCTCCTTCACGTACCCCCGCCTTTATGAGATCCCATAAACACGCAAGTTTGTCAAAAAGGAATGTTGGATCTCCGTTTCGACGCAGCGGGAGAGTTAAGCTTGCGGATGAAAGTGTTCAGAAAATCGAGGGTCTAAAATTTTCTGACTTCCTACAAACCGCGATGTCGATCGGTGAGGAGAGATCTCTCCAGTGGGTGAAGGTTGAACGCATTTTCATGGAGACTTTTCTGACGGGCTATCAACGAGGGCTCATTAAAATACGATTTTCGTTAAATATTCACATGGAGCAGGAGTGTACAAATACCAATTTCTCCTATCTGGTAAGAAATTTAATCTGATATGGTAATAACCTAAGTTTCGCTAAACATCTTAATATCAGTGATATCTTTTTAATGATGCCCTAAGTGTGTGAATGGTGATGAAGTCAGGAAAAAAGGCTGCATTATTTTAGTATAATATTCCGAAGTATGCTGATTTCGGTATATTTCCACGTCTTTCATGGTGGGCCTTGAGGTGGCACTCATTCAACAGTGCTTCTGTTTCCAATTCAGACAACCAAATGAAAAAACAACAATTGGACCAATTTTGTAATTTGTTTTTATGCTCATATTAATAATATTTGTCTTTCGTTTTTATTTACAAGTGGATAAACTTGTCGAAAAGCTCATGAACGCTATGATTATTTACTCTTAATTCAATCTGTGACAAGCGATGGCTATTCTTGCCCTCGTCCACGTTTTATTAAGGTCATTAGAACCCATTTCTTGGCTCTTTTTTCTTCGATTAGCTTCTTCAGCTCCTTTGGGACCTGCATTATTACTTTGTACACAATCTTTGGCTTCACATCTTGCGACTAGCTAAAAAATCAAAAGGCCTGAAGGCACATTAGAATTAGTAACCTTGGCCTGGTGTGATAATCAAGAACGATGTTTTGCTTTGCTCCTATAAAAAGCGTGGCTAATTAACCCCGACTTCATCAAAATTCTAAAGCTCACTGATTACTGATTTCATAGAATTTTGGCCTTGGTGTAAGTGCGCAATTACAACTTGATGGATGCTCTTTTGAGAAAATAACATTCATATTTTATCAACATTCAAAGAGGTCAAATGTGTTTTTCTAAAGCAAAACATGCTCACATTTGAGAAATTTCTTATGTTTTAGCGGTAAAAACTCTGGTTCCCGAAGGTAGTTTTGGTGTCCATGATTTATTCTATAAGATGTTGACCCCCTACGTAAGATTTATAAATTTTCCGACTCAATGAAAATATTATTAACTATAATGAATTATTGTAAAAAGTTGGAAATCGAAATAGGAAGGTGATAGGGTATTAATGGGTAAATTTTAGCCACCGGTAACAATCGATCACATCTGCAGCAGAGAACAGCCCTTCTTCATTCGGTCGCAAGGTTGGTCTTCATACGATCCCCATCTAGCACAAGTTCGCTGCGGCTTGTCTTGTCAACAGCTCGCCGTTGGTGATTTCTGTCTGGCCCTTGTTTCTCCAGAAGTCGCCAACTCCCTCCTTCCCATTTCTAAAGTGCAATCTGATTGTAGTAAACAAGCCAGTCTGGCAGCTGCATCTTGCGAAAGAATAAGGGATCTCTTTTGGAGTACACTAAATCAAGTTTCCCTTAGGTAAATGGAACTAAGGTTTATGCTATCTTATGGAATAAAGTAGCTTTTCGGTAACATTATTTAAGTGCGGGACTTTTATATACGCAGACATATGGCGAGGTCAGCGCCGCTTAGAAAGCAACAAATTTTTTGCGTATATTTTAGCTCAGATATGAATAAGTTATTTTAATCTGAACTCATATATCTGCAAAATGTTAGTCAAATAATTTTCTTTTAGTCTTCGGTCCCAGCCAAATTTGTCTACATGCGCTCCACAAGAACCGCTGGATCTGAAGAAGGATTACCGTAAAAGGACCCACGGTGCCGTGCCTAGTTACTTCACTGCTGCCTCGTTAGCCCAGTCGCCCTTTAAGGATAACGAGTGAAAGCTTCTCCTTATTTTTTAAACACTAACCAATTTTTTAAAATGTCATGTATATATTTAAAGGATACTAAACACTTGTCCCAGGTGTTACATTTTACACTTATGAGGTCATATGGAAGTTTCCTAGTTTAAAATATGGCTCTGTCCATGTGCTAGTTTGGGTTAGTTTTAAACCCCTCCAAAATTCTTTTGCCTTATAATAGCAATTTAAAAAAGGGCTAGTTGATGTAAATCATGCTAACTGAAGACCACTATTTAGTTGAGTGATTTGAAAATCCTCAGTTATTAGGGTGAGACTTTGATTCATTTACGAACGCTATAAAGGTAGACAGATTTGCAGTTATTCTTATATTATGTTACAGGAGACAAATCAGCAGTGGTTCCATAGACTGAACAGGGCTTAAAATTACATATTGTGGCCTTTTCGTGGAGCAACGCCTAAATGGCGCATATTTCATAGACTATCTCTCGAATTTTTGTGACCCACAAATGCGCTGTGGACACCGATTAGTCATGTGCCCAACTAAAATGTCAAAGAGAGGGAGAGTTCAGTAAGGGGATTTGGCTGTACTAAAGATGCATTCCTAGTGTGTAGAGGCACTAGAGTAAAGCGGGGGTCACCATTCTTACATTCGTACGTCCCTTCTCTAATGTCCTTGAACTTGTGACGTCGTATGCTATAATGATTAATCTAGAGAAGCTTAACCAGAGCGTTAGCTTTGGAACATTCTGGGATAATCGGGACTCAATTCATGAAATGCAGCTCTTAAAGGCTGGCACAAGCAGGATCGCCTTTTTAAGGCTGTAAGCACTCATTGAAGGAAACTTGTGATATAAGGCAAAATACGAAATTGTGAAAAAATAACCATATAAATTAAAGGCGATAGTGGGACTTTTTTGGCTGCCGCTAACAAGCGAATTTTAAAAAGTTCCAAAAATAAATAAAGTGGAGCAACAAATAATAAAATGAAATGCGAATTGGCTAATGGTAAGAGTATTTTGAAAAATTTATTCACAAGAAGGTCTTGGCAGCGTATCACATAAAACAGGCATAAGGTCGCAAGAAGGAATGAACTTTAAAGTAACATTTTAGCATGCAATAATTAAAGAATGCAAAATGGAGAATTTAAAGCGGCCTATTTTAAATTCTTTCATGATTCCATGAGTATGAAACTCACATTATGTAGTAGGCTAAGCCTCTACTAAGGGGCCTAAAAACCAACCTCGTTAACCTTACAGAAGCCAAAAACGGAATTTTCCTCATAAAATTAGAGGCAGAAAAACGTTCATTATCACTTGCTTCCACAGCCCAGGATGATAACATGTTGGGCAAGTCTTTTATGTTGCGAAATTTATCTTTTCTGTGCGAACAAACTTACACAAGCAGGAGAGAAGGCAAATAGCATGAGCCTTCGCTTTTCTTGTCTCATTCAATTATATGATGATTTCATAATTGTGAAATTCACTACTGAGGTAGCATAAGATCAATCCAGCTTAGCCTAATGAAAGCACAAATTAAAATCGGCTCATATTCTAAGACCTGGAAAAAGTGTATATTGCTTCTTACCGGTACGGCACAGTGAGATAACCCATCAGGTGAATTTGGCCCAGATTCCACGTTTAAATTCCACAGGCTAGAGAAGGTGGGTTACACAGGCCTCCAATCCCTTCGGTGGCAGTCGGGGTTCACGCATCGTGTGTAAAGCAATTAACATTTGCACCTGAGTGGTGCAATGGAAAAAGAATGACATTTTGTGCGGGAAAAATCTAGCTCTGCCCTATAGGCTGGAGTAGATTCATATTTTACTCTTCTTTATATCCTGTTCCCATTTGCACATTTGTGCACAGGAGAAGTATATTTTCATCCGTTAAAGCAAACCAAAAACCCAATTATTAGTTTGCATTTTTTTATTGTATCTAAAATATTTGTTTTTTGTGCATTATTGCTTTCAAGTGAAACTTAGTCCCAAAGGATCCGTACCGACAGTTTTGACAAAATTCTAAACAGACTTTGACCTCTGTGGCTACGATCACAGGTCAGGTTAAGAAGTCATATTTGGCGTAAAATCTGCTAGCACACTCAAATGTGACATCGAAATGAATTACATCCTAGGTACACTAAACAACAAGAAGCCTAAAGTAATACCCTACAGATGGTTTAAATCAGCATCATCTACAGAGTCTGACTGAGAGAAAATTATAAACAGTAAAAACGCTTTATCAACAACTTCTTGCTAGAGAAGTTCGCAATCCCTGAAGGCATTTCTTTTTCGATTTTGGAGGACTTTTATTTTTACATCAAGTTCGCAGACATTTTAGGACGCCTCACCAATCACATTACTGCTCAATTATTCTGATTGGCCAATAGCACACATACATGGACTACAAAGGTACCAGCAATCACTATAGGGTCTATTTCAAGTAAGATGCCTTAATTGTGCAAGAATGGAAGCAAAGTGTGACTTCTTCAATCAGCTAACCATTGTTTTACACACACCCCTTGACAACTCGTCAGCAGGTAGGGACGCCAGAATGGAATCCTTTTTTCTCCTAATCATTCTGGTTTGAAAATAGCTAGAATCCAAAGAAATTTCGTTAATGTATGATCGATAGAAGAGAAATCATGTAATTGTTTTACATTTGGAAATAGGACTACTTAATCGCTGACGGTTTTTAATATCGATGGAAATTAAAATTCTTGCATCTTTTGAAAATAACTTAAGAGTATACCTTCATTCCCTGATTGTTAAATGTAGCATTACTATCAATACCTTTTTAGCACAAGATGGACAGCCAGCATTTAACTTAGTGGTTATTAACATTTTGTATTTTGTCTGCAGAAAATTCATTGTCAAAGTGACAACCTGAGGAGTAGCCAAAATCTGGTTATCCACTCCCGAGATGCATAAAATAGGACAGGTGCCTTGACCACGTGAATAAAATACCTTATATATTTTCTGTTATTTTTAAAAAGGTAAACTAAAGTTAAGGCATTTGGCAGAATGCTACGCAAAGAGGAATTGAGGACTACTGGCATGCATCAAAAAAGAATCCACTCGGCAGAAGTACAATGGCTGAGCTTTAAGTGGCTGCGCAAATAAGACGAGATTCCAAAAGCAATCGGAACATTACATGGCTAACCTCCTCTTTTAAGCTTCGGCCTGTTTGCTTTCCTTGGTCAGCTTTCTGCATAGGCCATCACAAGGTAGTTAGTGGTGTAGGTAAAACACCCACAATTTACACCATTCATCACATTTGTGTGCAACTGAGAAGATAAATGGCTGTAAAGTCACTAATCTCTCTTGGAAATTCCAAAGGATCTTCAGCTTCTTTCTGTTTGGGAACTGTGTTGGGGAAGGGAGACGTGCTGGCAGTCTCACATGTTCATCAGTTATTGTAGGAATGCTGGACTAAAATACAAGTCATTTAATAATGGACGGATTTACAATAGTGTCATGGGAACAGGTAGGGCTGGGGGGACTACTAGTACGACTTAAAAGCCATTTTGCCCAGCGGAAGCACAAAGGCGGGAGCTTAAGCGCCCGCGAAATCAAAACAGTTGATCAAACAGGGTATTACTCTTTTACGACAAATAAGGAAACTATATTTAAAAGAACTTTGCGGTTACATTTAGAAGTCCAATATATAAAGAAAGGGTAAAAAATAAAATGTTCGTGCTTTACCATCATAGAAATAAATTCTTTCTCGGCTGCTGGGGTGGAATCTTTAATCGCAGTAGAGATTGAATATGTTGAAATACAGATTTTATCACTGCGAAAGTGATTACACATTCGATACCTACTTTTTTATAGGTTTTGATTCATTCCATCCATTATAACTGAAACAAGACTCGCAGCAGATCTCACAAACAACTTTTCGATTTGGCGTTTATTGACTGGTAACGGCGAATCAGGGTTTTGAAGGAACCGCAAGATTAAGAAGAGATAAACAAATGAAAGTTCAGATGGTACGCTTTGTACACAAACAAATTTTATCACCAATTTCTTCCGCATTTCGTGGAATCAGTTTTGCCAAATAGGAATGGTAGCTTTGTTTATTTTGCGGAGCATCGTACCATGAAAGCTGTGAACTTTATATTATGTACTTGTTAAAATGTACCTCTTGGACAAGAGGAGGCTGGTAATTAGGAGGAGGAGACGTGCCTTGAATACATCTAACCGTGACATCCCTACCCAATGCATCGTCCTCTTCTTCCAACAAATGGGGTATGAGATGGAAGAGAGAAATATCTAGATTACTGTAATAGTGGTCTTGACCATAATCTAAGCCCTACCTTTTAATGCAGTGGATGTGAATCACTGTTTTTACAAAATCTAATTTACTCCAGACTGCCAATTGAATTCACCCCGCCACTGTTGTGCTCCCACATGTTCACATAGTTCAATCCCCCTGTTATTTCTACCCTTGAGGGACAATCAGTAACACTAATGATTCTACTTTATTTATGTGGTCCAAAATCTGGAAACCAACACCGGTTTATGGGTACTCTGTATACATTGTTCCAAGGTCGGGGCTTGAATATATACCTTGAGGTGGAAATTTCATATTTATTTTAACGATTTGAAGTTTAATTTCTCCTTTAGATAAATGCCATAAAGCATGAGCTCCAGTTGCTTTGTTTGTGATCGAAGAATTTGAAAGATTGCCTTATTTTTCACAGTTTAAAACCAGTTGTAGATAAGTTTGGTGAGGGGGTTGGATACGGCAAAAGTACACACGCACTTTACTGAGGCTATTTCAAGTTAATTCCTCTGAAGTTTATACAGACTCATTGTAGTACACTGAGATATGAGTGTGAACATTAGAGTGCAGAAGGTGGTCTGGTGAATGCAACAAGTAGAAAGCAGAGATATTGCCAATCCAGGTCATGTGTGTAATCCAAGAACCGAGGTTAGGTTTATCAAGTAAATTCAGGTTTACCAGAGGGTGTTTAAGTAAATAAAATATATATTTAGCTTAGAATTTTAAACCACCTTGCTAAACTCGCTGAATGTCATTAGTAAACAAAACCAAGAAAAGCTCATTACGAGTGCCAACTCAACGTGTTTAATCTACAGTTTTTGACATTAGAGGATGGAAAACGCCAGGGCATTTTCGTCTAATTTTGTTTATCTAGTGTTTCCGGAGAATAGAACCTGGCTATCAAATGCCTTATTAATGTATTACGAGATTGTTATGAGCTCTTCTGAAACTCTGCTGGAAAAACAAAGGTGTAGATCCAAATTTATTGTTTCTACTTTTGATTCAGAGCCAGGTACGTAGTTCGACGTCGAGACCTCTTGAAACACGTCACCACTTTGGAAGCTATGCCACTAAACAAAATATTATTCTTAAAAATTTTGGCCTGTAAAGTTTGTTTCTGCCATAATTTGAAAGCTTAAAAGTGAAATTGCACCATCGTTATTTATTTAAACCTGAATCAAAGCTACGTACAACCCATGTTGTTGAAAAGACACGATCCCTGAAGCTTAACTAACTACTTCCGTTTTATGATTTGAAACTAAATATTGCCAAAACATATTCAATTTTTAATGGCGCGTTTAATGACACCTGCTTTAGTTATGCTCCATACAAAATTCAAGAGGATATTTCGTGGCAAACCAAGTCTTTCCTGAAGGTTTAAAAGTCCTAGTACTATTGCAGAAAACGCCTTACTGACGTAGAGAAGGGCTGAGAAGCTACTAACATGGCCAGGAGGCCATACGTCCCAGCGGAGTCGTAGAGATGAACAAACCATCAGAGCATTACAAAATCCATCTTCTCTTGTGAGCTTCTTCCTTGGTCACGCCCCTTGGTCATCCCCCGCGTCGATCACCCCAACTTAGTTGATGCAGTTAGAAACACGCCCACAAACCAGAGATGCCAGTCACCGGATTGGCGTTAGACAGAGAAAATATTTGGTTGCAACTCCACTGATCCATCTTAGCAACATCACTAGATCTAGAGGAATGTGTAGTCCTTATAATACTGGCCTAAAAGCCAAGTTTCGCATCTGTTTCTCATTGCTACGTTGTTCTTACTCTAGGGCTGCCTCTCCGAGTAACTATCCGGCTTCCACTAAGTAAGTGCGGAGGCAGAGGAGGTATCATGTAATCTCTTCAATGGAATCTTTATGTGGGTATTGCAGCCAGCTTAGTAACAATCTTTTAAGGATGATTTACGGCTAGTGTTGTTTCATCTGAGAACAGCGTTCCTGTAGAACTTGAAACTAGGGTAGTTGTCACGGATGGACATCATTTTCAACCCCTCTATTATCAGTCCTCACAGGTCCCCTCATCAGAGGCATGTGTCCTCCTGTCACGATATGGATCAGCACCCAGAGGCAGAAATCAGGGCATTTGTCCTCTAGGACTAAATTATCTTACAGTTACCACTACTCCAACACCCAAGTCTTGAATGAAGCCATTCGAAGTCGCAGCTGTAATGCCAAAAATATATTGCTATCCTACAAGAGAGTTAAGGGGCTACTGGTATGGCTTGGCAGACGTGCCACCGAGCGTAATCGCAATCCACGGAAATTTACCTACACATGTAATCTATCAGAGCATCACTATTTGTTCTTTAAAGCTAGCATTTCCAAAATTCGCCCAATTAAAAACATCTTTGGGCCTCAACTAAAATAAACCCTTGGACTCTATTGTTAACTAAACTTCTATGGAAGTATGGGCCCGTCAAAATCCTTGGCAGTCCAAATAAAGCCTTATGCAACTTCTGGGTGGCTGGACTATTTATGGACAATGCTAGAGATTAAAAGGTTATAAAGTTCTTACAGTAGTGACCTACAGCAATAAAAATTTTGAAAATGAAGGCATTTTTAGCCATTTTCGTTAGTAGAAACGGAAAATTCACTTAAAAGTGAAAAAAGGAGTGAAGTTTTTATGGTAGTTTAAATAATAGTCATATCTAAGGTAGTATTCTTCTTTGGGTTCGATTTTGTACCTTTTTACTATACTCAACAGTCGATTAGTTCATTCAAATTCCGAAAAGAGAAGCATTCAAAGCACTACTTGAAAATGGTATTTAAAGAGGAATATTTACAAATTCATGCAGTGTATTCGCGTATACTACTATTATCTATTCAGGATGAACTTCTTCATAATTGCTGCTTCCAAAAGGTTTTGTTGGTGAAAAATTTGCTATTCCATTGCACGCTTCTTCACAGACCGCATTTTAAGTTCAGCTTTTATTATTGTAATGTTTAAATGCACAATATCAACTTAAAAACATTTGATCGTTCGAATTAAAGTACTTTGATGAAAGGAAATATCAAAGCATGCATTTGTATGGAATTGTTCCAAATTTACCTTTTTTAGGTAAAGTATAGGTAGCTGACTTGACCATATTATGCGGACTGCGTGTTCCGAAGGTGGAAACGATCATAGAGGAGACAGAACCACTGAATATTTTAGGAAAGGAGAGTGGATGACAATGATGGTCCATTGCTCCCACCAACCAGCAGCCTTCAGCCATGCAAGATAATACGTGCCCAGAGGAAAGTGCCTTCCACCTGTCATCAGCTTATGTTTGTATTTCTAAAATCACTACCAGAATAGGTTTTAAATTCGTCTGGAGTATAACTTAAGGATTCCTATACTTTAAGTGACAAAGTTACACTTACGGTTTTATGGCCTAATTAAATATGGTGGTTTTAATTTTTCCTTATTATATGACCAAATTCGAAAAAGTAGCAAAACATGCCCCTAACAATACCCCATTTTACCAGACTTACAACTCTTGCCATCACATTAAAATTTTTAACGGAACGTTTCATTCATTATTCCATCTCTTAGGAATTTTGCCCCTGGTTTACTAACGAAAATCATATCAAAATATGGAAACTTCCCTTATTGTGACCTCTTGAGGGTCACAAAAATTCTTGGACTTGGTAAGATCGAATCCGATGTCTTTTTAACATGGTCCTATGCAATAACAAAGGTGTTAATGCCCAAATCATTGCGTCTGAAGTGGAGTGATAGTTAATCGTAGGTTTTACTGAATGCAGTCATTTTCATGATAACCCATTTTGTGAGTGATTTCAAATTAGGGGAGCGTAATTTTGCTTAAACATGAAGCCTTTATCATTTGCGTTTGATGCATTTGCGTCCAAACCTTGAAAACTAGGTAAAAGTCAAGGCGCTCAACCCAAATTATATGACACCTAGACCATTTTCTTGTGAGTAGGGGGCATAGTGCACTTGGGTTCATAAAGCCATTAATGTCTAAAAAGATTTAAATTTATGTTTATCTTTATGGTTAGATATTTTTTAGTTGCATTTCAAACACCAAGTTAGCAAACAACCTTATTCACTGGAGAAAAATTAGTAAATTTTCTAAAGGCCACTTGACGAATTCATCTACCAGTCAGATTTACGTGGTCTGTCGAAAAGAGGGGATTAGCTTCACAGGCCGATTCCCTTATAATTTCAGCATTTTTACATCAGTACATAAATCATTCATTACGATATCCCAGGAAGAGGAATAGCTAGGAAATTTTTGGGAAATATACCCTCCTGGAATAAAGTAGAGGAAATACGGTCATCTAGTGGTCAGCGATGCACTACTGTGCAGTTTCATGAGTAGTACATGCGTGTTTGCATTTATGTTGCAGAAATGTTGTAGGACTGAGTGATTTTCAACATTATCAACATTCATGCTTATTTTTTGACCAAAGCACATTTAAAGCACTTTAATAAAATATTAAACTAGCGAATTTTGGTATGGATTGGTAGCAATTTAACACAATTACCTTCTTGTGATACACAACGGTAATCAGACAATATTTTAGCTTCTACCTTTGACTTCATCCCTTCACACTTCAAATAAAGTGGAGCCTTAACCTGAGACTGCAGGGGAATGTTACACACCGCACCATAATACTTCGGTACCCTTTCGTTGGTAGTGTCATCCTTTGAGGGGAGAAGTTGAAAGCTTCCGTTGAACTTGCGGACACGTTAGAGCCAGTTCTCAGTGCATCGTGTGCACTCACCATTGATATTGCAGATGCCTACTTGATGCATTTTTTATTTATCAAATAAACGAAATTAGAAGTCCCGAGGTACTATATGGAAAAGCCAAAATCAATAGCAATTGTGATGACATTAAGAAGCATTCAACGTTGGCTGTTCCTAGAGGTATGGAACCTGAGGTAACCGTAGTTTCCTTTCTGGACACCATGACTGCCTAACAGCGCCTACTGTTATCATTAAAAGTCGTTCCCATGGCTCCACATGGTGTCCCAACAGGTGAATCTGCTCTAGATTCCGCTCATAATCCTGCTATGTAAACAAACTTCCATAAGATGGGAGAGGTAAGTGATCCACTAAGCCCCCAATTACCCATTTTCTTTTTGCCTTTGCACTTAGGTTTCACATTATGCATGTTTTCGTGCCCAGCACTTAACATTTTAATCTCCGTATTGCAACCAGCAATGCATGGCTTCTATCGTAAACATTTGAATGGATTTTGGAGCAAATTACTGCTACTCTCTCCTTGGCATTCTATTTGAATGTTGTTTGGTGGAGGACAGAGAGGAGTTGTAGGGAATTTGTGTTCAAGTAAGAGCGCATTATTTAGCGAATGCCTCTTAAAGATTACTACTTTGTCTTATGATTGCCCGCATGAAAGCACTAATAGAAATTAGGTAAAAGGGGTTAATTCACTTAGGTTTTTATGGGCAAGTTATAAAACAAAAGGGGCTCCGTCTTTCCAAAGCTGCTAATCGAACAGTCGAGTTAGTTTGAATGCAATCCAAAACACCTAACAGAAGAAAAAAAATCTTAGACAATATCCACTTCATCATCAGAAGGCTATGATTACATTGCTTGTACATGGGAAATAGATGGTTGGGAATTAAGCGAGATGAAAATAAAAGCGACCAAAGCTGGATATTTTGCCTCCAGGGATGGAAGCAATACCAAATTGAAATAGGCGGTTTAGTTTATTATAGAGATGGAGTTTCTTAATTAAATAAAATGCACGTTAAAATTCCTTTAAAGTTGTTTAATTTTGATATAAAAGGGAGTAAACAGATTTGAAAAACACTTTTCTTGTTCATTCGGTTTGTAGCGGGGTATGTAGATTATAAAGCCAAAATGCACAAACCGCATAATGATGTAGCCTTAGAAAACTAGAACGTAAGACCGTAGAAGAAGCACAAGTTATGTTCTTAATTTTACTATTTAACCATTTTAGAGCAAAGATAGTGCGGGAGATTAATCATTGTTTGCGTGGGGTCATGTCAGCTTATTTGTCTTATATGCATGCCTTTCTTCCCCAAAACAAAGCTTTACTCAGGTCACTTAATCGCCACTGAAAAGCAGATACGTGAACACAAGAGAAAGTCATTCTACTCCCTTTTGTTTAGATAGAATGCTTTTGTAAGGTATGAAGCATTCGGTGTTGAGTTTTGATAAAGCTTTGGTTTAAAAAATCGAAGAAGATGCTTGCAACCTAATCCCATTATAAACCTGAGGGCAAATCAAAACGGCATCGTAATTTTACTTTTTGTGGTTGTAACAGTAAAATAAGCTTAAAGGCCGCATGTACATATCAACAGAAGAGATGATCTCACAAAAAAGGGAGAAATTTTCAAGAATGTGGTGGACTACGAGTCGTCAAGAAATATATTTGTTGTTATCCGTGACATGTCTATTGAGACTTGGGTTATAGTTAGAGAAGTTAAAAAATGAATCTATGCTTCAAAACTAAGTAACAAAGCATATATCGTACAACTAGTTGGTTATTACACTGTCGGTTCTGATGAAGGGGCAGTTTTGGGGCCCGCCATTGCACCTTCGCCAGGGAAATTGATTACCAAGCGTGTCTACTTTCGTCCTTGAGGTAGTCTCGAGGGGTCACAATGTGCCCTGAAGAAGGTCTTGTTGGGTTTTAAGTCACCTCGTTGCAATTAGCATAGAAATGAAAGTGTTGAGTTATCTCAAGCTCTTCAGGTAAAAGTTACATCACTGAGAAAAAATAAGTAGCACTGCATTAGCATTGTTAACTTGACTGCCGACCATAGTGAAAAGTAGAAAAATTAGCCTTACTGCATTATGTGACGCATAATTACTCCATAAAAATAAAGCAAATACACACCCTTAAATACCTCTTTCATACGCACTTTAAAAAGTGTCGAAATAAAACCATTAACGCAACTTAGATATAAACATATGGGAAAATCTGGAAAAATAATAGACTGAGTTAATATAAAGACGTTCGTTATCGAGGCATTGCTACGTAGTGAAAGGCAAGTAAATAAAGCATGAGTACAGAGGCCCAGACTTGCTTACCTGCAAAACCAAGGAGTTAAGCGAATAGTCCAAATATCACAGTAATGAGGAAACACGTTAAAGATAATAATATCTGTAGTAATGACGGAGCTCTACACACCTGTCGCAAAGTAAGGTTCTGTGTGACATACTAGTAAGCCCACATTCCATGGAAGACACTTACTGTGGACGCGGTTTCAACAGTGTCGCGACGGACACACGACTGCCCTTCAGCACAGCCCACATTGTCCAAGTGAGTGGTATTATTTGCCGTGTCATTGACCATCTGGATAATTTCTCCACTCTTATATATTAATATGCAAAAACACAAATATGCCAACAAATTGGCACCACTATAGTAATCAGCATTGGGGAAATCCAATTATTCGCTCACATCTAATCATTCAATTTTTGTTTCCAAGCAGAGCACTTCGGCGTAAATGCATAGCATTGCCACACTTGTCGACAAATCCACAGTCTTAGTCGGTATGATCCTGTAACCTGAAACAGATACCAAATATTGTCTGCACTCAAATATTGTGGGTAATGCTCTGCACTTAAGCATTACTATTCCTACACTTTACTGCAGTTGTATTGTCTCTCAAGTCTGCCTTACAGACAAGAGGAGACACAGTACTAGGTGAGAATAAGTGTTGGCGACATCAGAATGGATGGGGTGGGAGGTGTCTGGCACGCCCTTGAGGTTGTGCCACCCACCGCAAACACTATCGTAGAGCTTTCAGCGCCCGCGTGACCAAAGCGAGGAATTGAGCAAGCAGTTGCAGTATTGAACTTGGCTTGAATTCGTGTAACAATATTTGCCTACTTTGCTGCGCCCATACTAATTATTTACATTTGATGACATGTTCAGCAATGGGCAAAAGTGGCAAACCGTCAGGCCATCAACACCTCAGCCTGTGCAAGTTTGTAGAAGTGGATTTGGATTTTGACATGCGCCTTTGATTAAACAACCCCACAATAGCAAAGTTCTCCGAATTGCAGAGGGAATGCAACACCACCCAGCGCGTAGAACTCCATGTTGAGTGAGCAGCCTGGACTAAGAATTTCGCCAGCTAATTCATACTAATGTAATCAACAGGAAGCTTGGCGCCGGTACTGTCATTTGTAATAAAAGCTGAAGCTCATGCTTCCCACAGGGTTATTATCGACGACAGCATTACTCGATGTTACATTGTGGATTTGAGATAAAGCAGCAATATGCATATGGGATTTGGCATTACTGTCTGACTTGAGAATTATTGACAGCATTCCGCACCGACTCGATTTGCCTATGAGAAACATAACGAGGACGTGGCTGGCTGTTCCCTCACAGAGGTCGCCTTTGAATGAATTTAACCTGATTTCCGTTAGACATCTTAAATGTTAATCCAAACACTAAAGTTATCCGCAGCACTCTTCCACAAAGCACCCATGTAAGCCCAGAATGGATCCACATTTGACAAGGACTTTCTTTGAAATTCATATTCACCGGGCATGACGATAGTGACACACAGTAGTAAACTTCCTCTCTGAGTCCGCTAACTGCCAGTTGTTCGGTCCCTAGATGGTGCAGTCGGATCTGAGTGACACGGAGGAGAAGAACCACTCACAGTATCCTCCGTGGGATGTGACATTGCAACACCGCGTGCAAGGTGGTTCATGCAATGTCAGAGAAGTGGCTAGAAGAGTGATGGAGTGTTGATAGACAATTTGGTAACTTGGGCCCTGAAAATGCACCACAAGGCCAAAGTGACTAAGATGACGAATGGTTTTGAAATGAAAGCTGCGATCGTGAATTCCTTTTAACCACAAGATGCGAACGGATGACTGGAAATGTCCTTTCTTCAAGTAGTGGACTAAAACAGGCGCCTGGTTAGCTTTGGTTCCCAACAGTTGTTCTGGTTTCACTATTGATAAATAGCACGCTCATCCCTCCATGCTGCAAGACTAAAAGGACTTGTTCTGAAAGCCACCAGCCTTTGTTTGACCCAATGCCTACATAAGAATGAACAGCTTTAACATTTTTCAATAGCGTAAATATTGACGAAATGGTTTTCGTCCACTGCAGTGGCCATCATAGCTAGTATTGCCTTATAATTGAGTTGCGAAAATTACATTTCAGTGCAATTAACATAAAATTATTGTGAAATCTGATTACTGGAAAAGCATGACTATTCTAGGTGGAAATCGAGGGGTAGGCTGCTAGCGCATCTAAAGAGCGAATTACGCAGCACAACTCCGTGGACTTCATCCAGCGTAGTGCATATATTCAAACAGTTGAGCTTAGAGTAGACAATTCTACAAATCGGTAGACTGATTCAT
Organism: Echinococcus multilocularis; assembly: GCA_000469725.3. Taxonomy (NCBI): domain Eukaryota; kingdom Metazoa; phylum Platyhelminthes; class Cestoda; order Cyclophyllidea; family Taeniidae; genus Echinococcus; species Echinococcus multilocularis. The sequence continues at coordinate 7,988 of LN901891.1, read as the reverse complement.
AGGCGATCAGGGAATTGGCTTACCTAATGCAGGACAGATGAAAAAGGGACGTCTTTTTGCATTGGACGCACGGTTAGTGAAGTCCACGCCGCGTAAATAGGGAATGGGAAAATTTTCATGCCTTTGCACTACATGACTTTGGTACTGTGGATAAATGATTAACATTTGATTGGCAAGTGTGTTTAGCAATGTGGTTGACATCGGAACAGGACTTTACGTAAGATTGCTGCGTTTAAGATTCTTGGCCAGCCATATTACATTTATAAAGTTAGATTGGACGCCATTATTCGCGTCCTTACCTAGAAATACAATTCACAACCTTTGCTCTTAGACGTTCGCACACCATCAACATGCATCAACATGCACATTCACAATGAACAATTACCACTTAATCCTCGAAAGTGCAATGCTTACAAGTGCTGATAAAAAGAAAAGTGGATACGAGGTTCTGCAGTTCTAAACGCAAGCACTCAGTCCCAATGTGTCTTATAGGCAAAGGCGTATGACCAAAGCGAATGTCTTGGCAGATCAGGCGTCATCCGCCACCACTGAAGAGGAGACCTGCCCCGAACACGCTCAACCGTGACATCTGCACACCTATATTCGTTCATCGCTACCCAATAAAGTGTGTCCTCGTCAGACTCGTTTGCTCGTTGCAAGGGTGTGAAAGGCTGAGGTGGGCGAGGAAAACACCGAGCATACTACACTTGGATCTACCACTTTGTTGTAAGTCTAATCGCTCACTGTTGATGTACTTCCTTTTCAGAAATGGATAGCAACCCTAGATGAAAAACTTGACAAAACAAAAACCGCTCCTCATGCAGCCAATTTAAAACAAAATGGTCAGTAGTTATTGTCGATAGGTACAGGTTGCCGTTAGAGCTTCTCCAGTTTGTACTTCAACAAAGCAGTCTTAGAAAAAGCTGTTTTAGAAAGAACGGGTTTGATATTGGTGAATGCCTCATTGGCCCAAATTTGGAGAATGTGCGTATTTTTAAGTGATGAAGACAAATCGTAGTACAGACTGTGAGGATGTCGGTATATTGAGAGGAGTCGAGGGAGTAGTAGTGAATGGAGATGTCAACTGTGCAGTTCAACCATACTAAACAGCGAATTTCATGGCTTCTACTCCTCTTCACCTTAGATGTTTTGACATTCGAAGTGCATTCCTTTTTAAAGTTTCCTCATCTCTACGAATTCAGGTTTACGGTGGCAGTCCAGATGCATTTTAGTATGCAGGTGGTGAACTGCAATACGTCATCTCTGAGTTGAAGGTGTGGTTTTGGCTAAGTGGACACAATAGGCTTCTCCTCTGTGCTTTCATTGGGCATAATCATCCCCTATGCTCTTCTGTAAGTTAGCGATGCATACTCTGGTCTGGTGTTGCCTTCTTTCGTCTCAAGCGCAGTACGGGATCGTTGGATGAGTATGTATGCACGCTTAGTGCCATGTTTGTGTGAAAAGTGTATTACGTTGTGGGCATGAATTGTAATTCCCAAAAAGGGCTAATATAGAGGCATAAAGTGCACCCAACTTCTCCACATTTCGCGTTGTGCGACAATAAGTTGGAGATTAATCACGGGTTGTGGTGTTGAATTGGTGCCTTAATATGCCTCCAAAAGGAAGACTATACTGCTCCAAAGAGCATCAAATTTTACAGGATACCAGCAGCTAGCGTTTTTAAGTGGTACCCGTCGGTGGACTGCACAGGATCGGCGGACAATGTGGAGCGACATTGACAATCACAATGGCCTCACATGGCACTGACGTGGTTATAGACGCAGAAGACATGAAGACAATGGAAGTTGTGCGAGTAGCCTAGGGACACATCGGTTAACTGACCTTGGTGACAGTTCCCATGCCGTGTTGCAGCACATGCTGCAATGCAGTCGAAGCGAGATGTCAGCTATACAAAATGTTTTATTCGGGCCTAGAGTCTCCCACTTCACGTTTCCACTAGTAACACGGCCCCTCAGCCATGTAAGTAGCCACCTAGACCTTACTTTGTGTTAAATAAGGAGTAGATGCAATGCATCGTAGCATTGCCAACATAAGCTTCACTTTCTATCAATGCGAATATTAATTGTTAAGGAGGTACCTCGTAAAGTAAGGCAAGGGAAAGAGAATACAGGTTTAGCAATGTAATATACACTTTACTACTAAAACATTGCACTACTGATACTCCCAACCACTACAACGTCTGCGGTTCTTCTTCTCAAAGCACAACATTTGCTTGCATTGAGCTGCCATTCAAGGCTATCATTCTTGACCAAGTGCACTGCTCATTTATGATCTCTGCGGGAAGCGTCAGTCAACACAGCTGTTATCGTGCCAATGCTGAGAAGATACCTCACGAGGATTGACTTCATTGTTACCACTCAACTAATGACTCATCGGAATCACTCGTTTCCTCCATGTTTACGCCATAACTAACTCCCATCATTCGCAACTGGAAATAAGTGCACACCACCCAGCTTCGCTGATTTGATATTGGGCTTTCCGGTGGTGGTGTGCCGAGCTAAGTTCGCAAGATACCCAAACGAACTACCACATCTCCAACAGATAATGCGATTTTCCCATTAATCAGAAAGTCAGCACACAGTGGGTGACACAGTAAACATTTATTATAACCATGTAAAGGCTACATTGATGGAAAAGGACATGTAGGTGGGGACATCACTGCTTCAGATAGGTAAGAACATTAACAATGCTACTGGAATGGCCTTGTCATCTAAAAGAACAAGCCAAGAAGTGAATTGAAAATACCATCGCCTTCTTTCAACTGTGAAAGAGAGCCTTCAAGAAGCGCACTCTTCACTGTATTGAGTGTGCTCGTAATGTTAGAGAGGTGTGAATTGATCATTTCCAGCTTCCTCGGCTCCAAATCGGCCAAGGTGTTGGGAAAATCGGGCACTAATTGACGCAGGGCAGCCACTTTCTTCGGATCCATCAACTTCAACACCGTGTCAAAGAGGGGTATTTTGGAGCGCACCATTTCCAGCTCCTCGTCTGTGAAGACAGGCGCCTCAGTGGCAACTGTTGTTGGTACCGTAACGATTGTTTGCACCTGCGGCGTGGGTGTTGGAGTCGTTAGCGCAGCAGTTGTGGACGGTTCGGTGGGTGCGTATTGAGCAAGAGAGGGCAATTTCGCTACGATAGCTCGCACTACCTCGGGTTCCATGTCTGCCAAGCATTTGGCAGCGTTGGGCAGTTTGTCGAAAACCACTTCCAATGTGTTGCGACTCAAGTTGGAGATGATTTTGCCAAAAGTAGGAACTTGCGCTGCCACGTACTGAAGTGTTTGGGCATTCATGTTGGCCAGAAGACCTGGGAGATTCTGATGGTTCTCGATTATGTACTGAACGAAGCGCGGTTCCTTGTTGAAGAGGACATTGCCGTACTGAGGAGGAATACTGGGTACAGTCGATATAATGAGTTGCATGACCTCAGCATCTGTCATGTTTGCCGCAGCAGGCATGTCAGTGGCACGTTGAGACGTCTTAGCATCAGACGTCTTCGCTACAGGCGCCTTGCTGGGCTTATTGGGCGTTGTAGTTTGACTGATGGCTAGATTGACACTGGCCAGTATGGCATCGATGTTGGGTACATATGCGACCATCTGTTGGAGCAGTCTTACATCCATACTCGCCACGATATCTCTCACGTATGGAAGACCTGCTACCACTGATTGCAATGTATATGCGTCCATGCTGGAGGCGTAAGCACCGTAACCTGGTACTCGCATCAAAGCTGATTGAAGAAGCACTGCATCTACATGCATGAGAAGTTGATTCAAGTTAGGCATGTGGAGGAGCATGGATTGGAGTACATGTGGATCCATGGTGGACACGTAAGTGGAAGGGTATGGCATTTGAGGCTGTGGATACATTGCCTGACCATAGCTTGGCACACCATAGCCCACCCTGGGATCATACCCATAGCCATGGCCATAGTCATAACCATAGCCATAACCATACCCACCGTCCATCGTGCCATACGCAGGAACGCCATAGCCGTGCATATCCCTCGTTACCTTTGCAGGTCCACGCCTCCGTACCTCCCGAATTCCTTTCCAGTCAGAGCCATATTCACCACTTTTGTTGGGTGAAGCACCGCTCTCCCCCTTTGTCGACTGCGAGGACTTACTCGTCTTGTTTACATAGAATACATCATCATAATGTGGGTGCTTTGCTGCAGGAATGCTGGGTTGGTACACCTTACCATAATTGTCAACGGAATGGCAAACATCAATGAAGCAGACAACTCGGCAGTTGCCACCAGTGCTGCAACCATAGCCATGGAACGATCCATTGACGCATTTGACATGTTGACACTGCTGGAAGTCGTAGAAGGCACTGCACTTGCCATTCTTGCATCCACTCCAGTAGCCGCAGTTTCCACCATAGCAGCCTTGCTTACCCAGTGCCCCACTACCCCACGTCTCCTGCATTCCCTTGTGTGGAAAGACTGCGTTGCCGAAACCACGACATGATGACTTGGAACACGTGTAGTCGCAGACGCCACCGCGACAACCGTAGCCAGTATTTGCGCCAGAATGGCACACACGCGATTGACATGAGGGGAATGTTGGCTGTTTTGGATGGCTGAAGCCACCAACTACGAGACAGGCGATTACAACGGCGAAAGCACTCATCCAACCCATTGCGGCGATGTGATACTTTTGACTTCGATGTGCTCCTTTATAGGCGTTCGTGGAAAGGGGTTCCCCCTTCGCACGCACGCCATTGGTTCGTTGGCCTAGTCACGCCTCACTCGCCCCCGATTTATCCGACAGTCAGTCACCATGACCTCATATTTGACTGTTCTACCATTGTAACACGCAATTTTGGAAGGTGATATTTCTCCACAGACTCCGACATCCGTGACTCGTTACACCTTTGTGCAGTTAGAATGTGACACAGCTGATACAGCGCGTTTCTCCACTGTGGTGGAATATTTGGATTATCAGCACATGTGCATCAGCAGGACCACGCCTGATTTGCCAAGTAAATGCAACCTTACACAATGCATCACGGATTCTGCATAGGCTGACCACCACCTCAACCTCAAACCACCTAGTGTGCTCTAATCGCACTTTGCGGATAGGAGGCCTAGACTGACCTTCCCTAGTGAATATGGGGATGCATTTACTTCTCAGGTGTTGGCAACCAGCAAATCCTTGTTGCCTGATAATTGCCACAACCGCAGCCTTTTAGATAATAGTCATATTGGGGTAATTGACGCTGACCCCAGAGCTCAGCCTAATGTCTCTTGAGAATTGCGAATTCGTTATAACTGCAACAGTCAGTCTGTTCCTTACTTCGGTGGTTCGACGTTTGCCGTTGCAGTGGCAAAACTGTGCTTCGCGAACCTCTTTATTATCCAAATGACTAGCCTCCACGCTGGAAGCGTAGGATGTAGAACCCCCTTCAGCCATCATCCTATCTTCTTACCAAGTACATGAATTTGTATTCAGATACGGCTGCCTGTTTGAAAACCATGGGGAAACCGAGTGAAGTGGGGAGGAGAAATTGAAACGTGTAGCTCGCCTGCCCTGTTGATTGAACTTCTCGCTGCAAATTAAATTAACCGAGCAGATCATGCAGATATTTTAGACCGTGGAGCATTGAATGACTGAAATTTGCACCCAGACATGGGACAAATGACAAATATTGATGAGCCGGGATTTGTGAAGCAGAATTAGATTCGATTCGTATCTACGCGAGCCATGCTAGTAAGTACTGTGTGCACGCAGTATCACTGCAGGAGGTGAATACCTCGGAATTCGGACAGACTGGAATTTCCTTTTCATTTCTTAACGCCAACATGCCGGAGAAATGGTTAGACCTTCGGTCGATGAATCATGGCCTAGGTATCACACAAAGGCCAGGTCATTCTGGCTGACTTGCGCGCGATTGACGTCCAAGGGTTCTATCTCATCAGCTGGCCTGCGCGTGATTCGTGTCACATCAGACCAGCTGCGAAGCCAACATCTGACCAGGGACGGTCCATTGGGGGATGCAATGCGTGACAATGACCGCTGATATGAATACGGAGTTTTCTCTGTTATGCAATGATGCCCACGTGATTTTTGCCATTTCGACAATTAGCCTGTTTTCGTTATTGCACAAACAGTTGGTGGACAAGGCAAAACGGTCTCCTCTCACAGAATAGGGGACTACTAGTCGTGCGGTTTCAAAGGCATTGCACGAAGGCTCAGTTAGACCTCAGGGGAGCAGATGACTTGCAGTGCTCTCAGTCTAGTTAAGTCTGCTGTATTTGGTTACTCCTATGCAAATTGAACACGAAGGATTTGTTCGCGCCACCTTTTGGAGGAAGTAGAAATCTGCCTGGCTCAACTTTGCGATCGCCGAGGTGGCAACGTTGGACAGAACTATGGAAGGGAAGAGCACGTCAGTGTCGATGAGAGGTTGAAGGTTGCAGGCAAAGCCCAAATTCTGGCCGTACTGCTTTTCTGCAAGTGTAGCATGCGAAATGTTTCAATTCACCTCTTTCAAACTCATCTCAAAAGAGTGTTTTGCCCATAAGTAGTAAAAGTTTGTAACTGCTGTGATCTGGAAGTGGACTTTTATGCAACGCCTTTAAAACTGCATTACCAGACTTCGTTTCTATGAGAAGAGATAGCGTTACCATGTCCGTCAACTGATTGTGCAATAACCGCCACATTGTGACTGTTCATGTATTGCGAATCATGTGGGCGTCCTTCATGGCAGTGAAAACCTCAGTATTCGCAGTGGTTGCCATCCTCACACAACGCATCTCCTCACTTAGTTCTCTCAAATTTGAAAGCTGTCTTTGCAGATAATGTTTCGTAGCCTATGACTCACCAGCCGCTTGCCAACTCACTCACTTCCCCATGTGTAGGTCATTTAATGACATGACACAAACCACTGCAGTCTGTAACGTGGATGCAGAACAAGTACAACAGCATTGGCCTAGTAAGTTGAAAATGCATGCACAATGTGGTTGTTGGTATGTGCCGAGGTGCAGCGATCTAGTTCTGATGCTCTTGTGTGCAATTGGTCTCATCGACTTTTGTGGATTGTCTCTTGCAATGGTCTGCTAGTGTTGATGGAGTGAAGTCCAATCTACGCGTGTCTTCCAAATGTCAGTCGCGGAGTGAACGCAGAGGAGAAATGTGCACAGTGGGGCGGCAGAACATTTCCTGCCAACAACGGTAGACATGGTTGAGCAGGTCAAGTGGGTCGGACATAATTCTGTATATTGGCACCACTATAGTAATCAGCATTGGGGAAATCCAATTATTCGCTCACATCTAATCATTCAATTTTTGTTTCCAAGCAGAGCACTTCGGCGTAAATGCATAGCATTGCCACACTTGTCGACAAATCCACAGTCTTAGTCGGTATGATCCTGTAACCTGAAACAGATACCAAATATTGTCTGCACTCAAATATTGTGGGTAATGCTCTGCACTTAAGCATTACTATTCCTACACTTTACTGCAGTTGTATTGTCTCTCAAGTCTGCCTTACAGACAAGAGGAGACACAGTACTAGGTGAGAATAAGTGTTGGCGACATCAGAATGGATGGGGTGGGAGGTGTCTGGCACGCCCTTGAGGTTGTGCCACCCACCGCAAACACTATCGTAGAGCTTTCAGCGCCCGCGTGACCAAAGCGAGGAATTGAGCAAGCAGTTGCAGTATTGAACTTGGCTTGAATTCGTGTAACAATATTTGCCTACTTTGCTGCGCCCATACTAATTATTTACATTTGATGACATGTTCAGCAATGGGCAAAAGTGGCAAACCGTCAGGCCATCAACACCTCAGCCTGTGCAAGTTTGTAGAAGTGGATTTGGATTTTGACATGCGCCTTTGATTAAACAACCCCACAATAGCAAAGTTCTCCGAATTGCAGAGGGAATGCAACACCACCCAGCGCGTAGAACTCCATGTTGAGTGAGCAGCCTGGACTAAGAATTTCGCCAGCTAATTCATACTAA
>LN901887.1:0-24374 GCA_000469725.3 Echinococcus multilocularis | reverse complement strand
AGGCATGTCTTTCGGAGTTAGTTGGTGGTCCTTACTGCCCAAGCGAAAATCTAGGGGGGTTAGATCAAGAAGGAAACCACAAAAGACTCGCTCTGCCTAAATTAATAATCCAATACAGGTCTGAGAGAGGAATACAATGAGGGGAACGGAATCAATTTCTCTCACCATGCTTATAATGTGGGGAACAGTAAGGAGTGCAATACCTTCGAGATCCTTCCTCGACAATGCCAGGCTAGTCCGTCCCCGATGGTGGCTTTCCAGGAAAAGCAGCTGCGCCTATAATATAATACTTGAGCATGACGTGGTAACAGGAGGGCAGTGCCTGAGGTTGAAGCAATCCAACAGGAACCTCCTTGAAGCCAATTAGCAAAATTTTACCAATGAAAATTATAATTGTAAGATGAGAGCTCACAGTTTATAGGTGTTCTGACAGGTAAAATAAAAACGAGTGCATACCCTGAAATCAGCGGATTACATTGTCGGAAGAAAGAAGCCAGAATTGGGGCTGAAATAAGTGAACGGTGAGTAGTAGGAGAAGCGCTTGTCAAATCGTAGCTATATTTCTTCCAAGCAGAGATCTTTTCGCAATGCATTAGTTGTGTACCTAACGTATTACTTACCTTGTTTGTTTATGCTGTTTCATAGGTAAAGTTATCAGTTGACCATGAGGCCAGCAGTAAGCATAGCGTTAGTCTTCAAGGAAAGTTAAAAAAATCATTATTCATACTGCTACGAAAAAATGAATGGCATGCATTGTTTTAATTGATACAAGTATGATCGTTTTGAAAAATAACAAATGATTAACCTTTGCAAGAGGTGGTGAATTACCCACATCGGGCTGAATACAAGCGCAATCCTGTGACTCCACTCGACTTTGAGACCCACACACGATGCTGCAGTGTAAGCTGCAGGTGCCTTGCAATTCGGATCTCGCCGTCGTCAGTACTGACTGGATGGAAAGAAGCTGATTGCCATTGATGTAGTAAGTATAGTTCTCCGTTTTATTTCCTTTATCTACTTCTGCGATCCTCAATATGCATTTATCAGTTCGGGCACCTACTATGCTCTTTGAATAGTATGATTCGGCTACAAAAGGTTTAATTAAATAATAATTTCATTATCAGCCTTCATATTTGGTATCCTTTTTTGTAAGGTAATCGTCCTTGTCTATCATTTCAAACGCACATACGGACAAGTCGTACCCGGCTACGCCGATTTCCCGCAATACTGCTTAAGGTACTACATTCACACCTTCCCCAAGATGCATTGTACAGCCTACTTTTGCTTTTTTACCTCGCCTGTTCCAAGACACATGGCAGGTTTCCTACGGAGAAGTGTCAGCTCCAGCCAGACCGCGGCAAATGTAGTCGGTTCACATCGGTGTTTGCAGAGAACATATCAACTACAAATCCCAACGGCAAAACACATCTTCGGTTCCCCTTTCCTAAGACTGATATTTTAGTCGGCTCCTCAAGATTTTTGTATTTTACAAGTTTTGTTCTCGATAACTTTTGAAATTTGGAGTTATCAACAAATTGGAAGCAGCGGGTTTGAATCGTACTTTTTTTATCTAGGCCCTTTTCTGGCAAGGAAATATGTCAGTCTGCAATTAATAATCACTGTGCTTAACAAGGGCGCCTTCTAGGAATAAATTGTGCTGTCCAAAACAGTCACAACTAATGGTCTACGTAAACAACTCAATGAGCAGAATCGTGATGAAAACTAACTTTATTGACACTTGAAGTGCTTTTGCTTTCCTTAGCAAATCGTAGCCGTCGCTCTTATGTGATGTGGAATTATGGGATATGATTTTGCCATTATAAGTGCAGATTTTATTTATTTGTTGAGAGAAATAGAAATTCTATATTTTAGGCAGTTGAACTTTTAAGATACACATCTGCTACAATCGTTTTAAGTTGTCCTTCAGGCACCTCTTCAATTTTTCCTGCCTTCCACTTGCCTGAGGAAGGCAAGGCATGAATTGTCTTTATCTTACCACCACTGGTAAGAGGACAAAGTTGCTCTTTGGTTAAGGTTGTTTTATTACAGCTGAAGCGTCTTCAATGAGTCCGCGCAACTCCAAAATAGGGATTGATGAGAGAGGCAGTGACTTCATCTCCTGAATCGGAGAATTTGTCGTGTGCAATGGTGCCCATAATCCAGCTTAAGAAGTAGTAAGGGGTCCTATATATTTTCCACCCATGTCCAAGTCAATCCAGTTCGGGATGGAACCGCAAGAGAGAGCATACAACACTACTGCTCTGTCGACTGCATTCCAACCATTATATCTGTTAAAGGCATGAGTCCTCGGATGCAATTTCAGCCTGACCCCTAGAGCATGCGAATCATATGCGTGTAGTAAGAGAGTCGGCAGATTTCACCTAGCTGGCCAATTTTAATTTGGCCACGCTATGCCAAGGAGGTAGAGTGTACGACAAGAGATAAAAGACGTCCTGCAAAATATTGCTTGAATTTTACTAACACTGCTCTCAAACACTATGATTTTGAAAGGATCAGTAACAAGAAGTAGATATTTGCAACTAGGAATTGAAGTCATTTTTGGAAAGGGGTTGATTTATCACTACAACCGGTGCACGCATCCCATCTTTGCATATGTACACGCATATACGCGCAAAGCCAACGAGCCAATCGTTGTCATGGCCCGGACTGGTGGAACGCACCCATACGTGTCGACCATGTTGCCAAAGCCAGGGTAAGGTATCAAATTCTCCGAAACCCGCGATAATCCGGCAGTTGACACACCACTGCGACTGCATCACGAGCCAAAATCATGCATGACCTCTGACCGTGGAGCCGTGACACCAGGCCGGAGACGAAGTCCCCAAAACCCACAATTATCTAGTAGTTGCCGAGCCACTGCGAATAAAATGGGTGTGGCAATCATGCCACGACATTGTGTGCCTGCAAAGCACACCCGCCATTGCAATATCAGGGTCTCGACGACCAACACCCCACAGAATCGGCCTTAAGGGCAAGTGTCTCTAAAGGGACGACAGAAAACAGTGGGAGTCCACACTCCACAACCAGCTGCATAAAGGAACCACTGTGGTACCACAACAACAACAACAACAACAACGCAGAACAGTGCTAGACAAAGCGCGATGCATTAGCAACAAGCACCAGTGTGGTGCAAAATACGCCATTCATGCATAAAGAAAGGTGTGGTGATGAATGGAGTTTCTTATCAAAGATTACCCAAAACCCGAACCCGCGGATTCAACAAAGTAGATTTTACTGACGAGTACTTACAAACGAACCTGCCACTTACTGTACATCAAAAGAACATTGAGGCATCTACAAAACAGTTGAACCAATACTCCAGTAGAGGCAGCAAAAAATGTAGTCAATTGAAAGAATAGCAGGCTAAACTTCTCAAATCCAAATAACTGTAACGCATAGAATGGAGTTGTAGCGATAAATTCCCCACCTTGACACAAAAATGAGGCATGTAAACACTGCGCAACTTAAAAGAGCAAGTACGTGCAGAAATCTACTGCACTACAAGCCACCACCAGTGAGAAGTGCCGATGCCTCATCAATCACTCAAAATGACAGCAAAGTCTATCCCTCACGAGGAGTTCCACTACTACTTCCTAGTGGATGCAGAACGCATTGTCTAATGACAAAGGGATCATTGAGCTGCGGAGGAAAAGGACTGCATAAAACCGTGAGTGCTTTGAATACGAAAATCGTACAACCAGTTTAACAGTGGTTATCGGCACTCTACTGCCCCGCTTACTTACCATGGTTTGAGGTTCAAACCAACACGCTGCTCCCGAATTGGGCACTAGCTTTCTGGTGGTTTAGCTAAGGCAGGCATTTTCACCCCAACTCGAAGGCTGCATGCATTCAAAACGGAAACAAGTGCGTCTGTAGTGAAGGTTTACACGGTTAAGCACAATATTGAGGTAGCGTTATCAAGGCGGAGTCAATTTCCTGCAATTGAAGACCACATTCCTTTATGGAAAATTCAACACCACCACAAACAGAAAGGTGTGTTTACGAAAATGCCCTCAAACGGCTATTTTAACAAGGCTTTATAGTGCAGCATTTCCAATTCAACAAGCATTGCGAAGTCAATAAACACTAATCCCGCTTTGAATGCCTTACCTAATGAGGGCCGTGGAAAAGCAGGAAAGACGGCAGTGGGAAAGGCCTTCAAGTACGAAATGCTGAAGGCGAGATTCATGAGATGCAGAATAACCTCCTGTAAAGAATCGAAGCCCAGCCAAGCCAGTTCTCTAATGATGCAGCGGGTGTCACGTTAAAGACACCCGAAGAACAGCAACAAAAAGGCCAAGCTTCCGAATCAGGTTAGCGAAACAACATCCAATCAAAGAGCTGGGAAGCCGAAGATTCAAGTATTGCACGGTTGCACCCAACTCTTCAAGTTAACTGACTTCGAGACGATCTACTTGCACATATTTGACGAGCCAGTGGTAATGAATTCAAATAGAAGAATGACTGAGCGAACAGGATATGAGTTCTGGTGCATCACAACCAAAGGGGTCGAAAGGCAACATCACGCGGACAATTTCTTTGCATTGCAGAGGTAGAGGCTGCAAACAAGCAAAGCAGAGAGAAGTACTTTGAGAAGCAGGAAGCTGCCACTCTGGAGGTGTTCAAAGTGAACTCAGCTGTGACGGCATTGAGGTTGGAGGTCTCCAAGTCAGCGTAAAAAGGGGCCAATCCTACAGCATATTGATGAAGGAGTGTCTTCTCCAGACACAAGCCTCTCCGATAAACACATTCAGTAAAAGCATGAGATTTGCGTCCTCCCATTCGTTCATGTTTATCTGTGCCAGCAATGATGGCATTCTTGATAAGCGCATAACCTCCAGCGAAAATATCGTGCAGTGTGGACTGCTTACTACAACCCTTAAATCAACTTCTAATGTGTTTCAGACATTCTTACCAACTTCAGCAGGTCAGGGTGGTGGGGCACAATAAGCCATATCCACGCTTTTCACCGTGAATAACAACCTCACTTCAACATCGCCGACGGCAATAAGAATAATAATGAAACTACACTCACCGCGTCGAAGCATCAGACCGACAGCCAGTGAGGAAGCAGACGGCAGGCTCGGCACCCCGAGTGAGTCAGGTACTCCCTACGTCAACGAAGATGAGGCTACACCCAAAATGTCGCTCTACTAAAGGGAAAAAGATAAACGAAAAATTCTAAGCAGCAGCTACTCTGGAGAATAGGCAAAGTGAAACAAGCGACGCATTCATTGCTGGGGCTTCGTTCTTTCCTGCCCTGCCACAACCGCACTTCCCCACCCATCCACCTCAATCCGACCTAATTTCCTGCTTTCCACCACTCAAGGACCCAACCTCCTTACTCGCATCAGTCGCGAATGCTCTTTCCATTTCTACCATTTCAGAACCTAATTCTCCAATCTACTCCACTTCCTCCCACCATTCCGCAAACCAGTCCTCCACACATCTACCGTAGTTACACCAAATTTTCCAGTCGCTATCACTGCTGGATATAGTTTCGCAAATATCCACAAACTCTCCTCCTCAAGTATCTAATCCCTACCACTGCAAAACCTGATTCTCCACCCAACTGTTCCTTTGCAATATCTACTTTCCACCAAGCCTGAACCGCACCCTCTACATACCTACCCAAATTCGCTCCGGTTACCTACTTCGCATCACTTCAGAACCCCCCTTCCTATCTGACTCAGTTCCTCTCCAAATATCTAGAGCCCATCACTCCAGAACCTAGTTCTCCATGCATCCACTCTGACTCATTCTGGTCACTCATTGTTCACCACTTACAAACCCAATTCGCAACGTACCAGCCTCAGTTCCACTTTAATTGCTAGTTCCCATCAATCCGGGGACCTTAGCCAACCATGCTCACCTTAACTTCTCCCCGAATAAGACGTTCCTCTAACCTTTTTGCCTACTTACCCCAATTCCATCCTTCCAAACACTACACCACCTACCTCTACCTCTCCGCCTCAGCCCTTCTTTGCTTCTTACTCTACGCCTTCGAACCTGTTTATTCGTCTATCTACCCAAGTACCCTCCAAATATCTACTTCAGATCACTCCAGAATCAAAACCTCTCCCAATCTACCTCCCTTCTTTCCTTTATAGCTCGACTGCAATTTTCATCTCTGCCTCAATTACTCCTGGTTATCTAGTTCCCATTACCCTAGAACCCATTTCTCTGACTGCCTCATTCCCTCTCCACGTGTCCAGTTACTGTGGACACCCCCTAATTCCCCAATCATCTTCCCCATTTTCTTCCAGTTTTCCTATTCCCATCAACCAAAAGCTCAATTATCCAACTGGGTGCCTCAGTTTCAGACCACGCTCCCAACTTTCATCGTCCTAGATCCCAATTCTCCACAAAACAGCCTCTATTTCTCTCCTATTACCGAGTTCCAGCCTCAAATATCGCAGTTTTCTACACGTCTGTTGCAGCTCCTCAACAGCTATCAATTTTCCACCACTACACGCATCAGGCGTCCAGAACGTTAGTTCACTGGCTCTTTTCCTCTCCAGCGCTCATTTTCATCTAAGCCTGTCGTCAGGCCCCCTCACTCCACCATCCAGCATTTGCCTGCTCACACGTGTCGGACAGGTGGAAGACGGAGGTAGGAAAGAGACGGGAGACGAATAAATGCCTAGAGGCAAATAGACGCACAGATCTAAATGAATATTTGGGGAAATAAGTAAGCAAGAAGAAGGGGTGGATGACTTAACACATAAACAGAACAACGGAAAAGTAACACCTACCATTTGCTTGATTGCAAAGCTCTGCAGGAGACGTCACCAAAGTAAGCTATTCCTACTAACTGTGAGATTTGCAGATGACTGGTTGCGAGGCGGGAACAGACCTGCATCTCGTCCCGAGGTAGACTCCAGAAGACTCTCCTCATGGCAGCAGGTCTCACTCATCCATATCACACCCTTTCATAACACGCAATCCACGCTAATATTCATGTCCAATTTCGTGTGGAGGAAATTGCCACAGGCAGACAACTTTACTAATGCTGCGGATACACTCCACTCGCCTTCAGTAGAGCCTCTTTCAACCATCCCATCCAACAACTCCTGCCACAATACACTCGACATCCCATTCGCCTCACATCGTTATTACTAATAACAATAACAATAATAATGCCCTATATGTTGCGTGACTTCACCTACGTGCGTTTTATTCGTTTGGTGCACAACTGGTTAATAGACGAAACAGGTCCCCTTAGGGGTGGTAGTGATGACACCCACCTTCAGATAGACCGATGTCCACTTCAATGGAGCTCTTTTTAATCAACGGATGGCATGAAATCAGGCGAATGTAAGGATGCTGCCCTACGCATTGGCTGAACTCCATCCACGTGGACGTGGCACTACATCAGTCTACTTCCTTTTACCATCAACTCAATTTCAATGCGCTTTGAGCTGCGTCACTTGACCTACATCAATTGCACATGCATAAATATATCCACCTCATTCCATATATTGCTAGCCTTGAATCCGTGTACGTAGGTATAATATTGACGACATGGTGCTGCCTATGGCCTGAAATCCATTCGCGCAGTGCTTCATTCAACCAACAGACAGCAAGAAATGCAGAGAAGAAGGCAAATTATCAGGAATGCTGCCCAAGATTACGCTGCATCCCATCTAAGTAGACGTGGCATTACATCAGTTTTCGTCCGGATAGCATGAAGCCGATAATAATGTCCCATGAGATGCGTCACCTGACCTCCATCAACTCCATATGCATAGACTGCATTACGACATTTGACATCCCCTTGAAGTTGATTTGGTATGAGTAGGTGCATGTCGATGACAATAGACCTGAGGATTGACTGATGTCTATTTAAGTAGAGCTTCAACCAAACATCGGATAGCAAGAAATCATATGCTGCTATACGGATAGGCTGTGGAGCAGAAATGGAGTGCGGGAATCCCAGGCGTCGCAGTCATTAGTGTTTGCAATAACCGCGATTAGGCATAACCCTCAACCTCCTTTCGAATGCGCTCCATCACTATTCGTCACGTTGTCGTGGCAACCCGGATTCGCCTTGCACTGCATGTCGCATATGGCATGTGCGAATACACAAAGAACACAACGATGAAGTTCTAACTCGCATTTCGCTCTGGGGCCTAAAGCTACCGCCACGGTATAGGGCTGGGCCTACCCATTGGAGACACAATGACAAAAGTAGGCCTTAATCACAACCGAGCGGTTAGCATCCAACGTGTTGCACCAAAAATCTACATGAGCATACCTGTATGTAAATCTACGAATCAGGAGTAATGTCTTCGACAACAACAGCTTGTCAAAGTCGTGCAATGGCAGTGAACCTCAAGACCGCTCTCCCCCTCTAGCCTCTTGACATGCAATGACCTGGAATTATTAAGCTAGGCTGCATATGATCAATTTGGGGGCACTTCATTTGGAGTAAATGAGCGAATTCCCCGATGCGAACGCAGGCTTTCCCTTCTTGTAATAAAAGAGCGATCAACGCTTATGAAACCTAAAAGTGAGCATTTTAGTCGTCATTCTTCGACATCAGCCACACTGTCTCTTGTTGACTGTAGTCAACAGAATCTGGTGTGTTCAAAGAAGTTTTCCGCGTTTTCTGCTTCTTTGTAGGTGTTATGAGATAGCTTTGTAGAACCTGCAAATACACGCACCTGGGCCTTCGGTGGGACATAGGAGGACCGGTGGGAGATAGACAAGCATACAAAAGTTGCGTGTTTTGTGCTGCATTTTTCGAATGGGGGAAGAAGTGAAAAGGACAAAGGATTGTGTCTGACCCTTGATCCATGGCCTACTTCTGTGCCTCCGTCCATTCACGCAATTGGTGATGCTGGAAGCAGATAGGCGAATATTTGATCAGCCCCTTTACCAAGTTTGTGGGGGAGACACGCTGTTGCAGGGCATCTCAGGCTGGCACAGTTATGCAAGTCTGCGTTTCAGTGGACTCAAGTCGGAGCAATAACGGCACAGGAGTAGAGTGTACGCCAAAATATAACTGCTGTTAAGGGTGGAAAATGCATAGAAAAGCAAAGGCTTTCGACAATTACCCTGTACAGAGCTAAACTAAGAGCAGCATTATTCGAGGCTTGAGTGTCAACCAAATAAAAGCAGTCTTGGCATAAGCGGCTGCTTTCAAGACAATTCCAGCATCCTTTAACATTGTGGCCATCCTACTTGACCGTATGAAGTACTCCTTTCTGCTGGCATTGTGCAACCGTGAGTTCATTTAGAATTGCTTCTTAAGTCCACAGTCTAGCCCTAAACATGGGTCGGCGATTACTGTGGCGTATGGAAACTCATCTTCACTCCATGTTAGATAACAGCCCACACATTGTACTGAAGTGTGGAGAGAAATGTGGCTGTCCGCCTAATTCACGTGAAGCCTTTCTTTCCCATCATTCGTTTCTCCTGCTTCTACGCATCTGCCTCAAGTTTTGCAAAGTCTGTTTATTTAATCCCACACTTTTGTTCCATCAACCAAACCCTTTTTAGTACTTCAGTACGCAAGAAATGCGACTGCACCCTAAAGAAAAGCAGATGCTGACTGAATCCTACCCAACCTTTAACCATGCTTATGGTTTGCATACACGCAGGCCAAGAATTCGCAAACGGTTATTTTTTACATTGTGCATCACTCTCGCTTCATTGACTTGGTTTCCTTTTCGCAGTCAAGGTATCTTCCACTCCCATCGTCAAAAAGCATGTCCAAGTCAGTTAGGCCACTATTACTCGGGCTAAAATGCAGAGCGCTTACACTACCCATTGAGCTGGGAGTCTCATAATCTGGCAGCTCAAGGTCGCCACCTTCCGCTAATTCGTCCATTCCACCGAGGTGCAACAGTTCTGGGTCAGGCTGCATAAAGTGACGGTCCTCGTACACCAAAGCGCGCCTGCTTCCGCCATCTGTAATGTGAGTTTCCCTATTTCAATCCACTCATTATTTCCTACGAGTTGCGGCTTCAAGGCAATGCTGATTGACTTACGTCAACTATTGCAGCTATCACTCAATTTACCTTCCATTGTAACCGCATGTTTGCCTTCCCGTCCTTACCTTTGCACTACCTGAGGGATATTGACTACCGGTCAAGTACAAAGCCAACCGTTGTCTCAGTCCCACCCATCGGGGTATGATTAAGGAACACTGCGGTGTGGACCTTGCAACAGTGCAATTCGGTTCGCAA
Organism: Echinococcus multilocularis; assembly: GCA_000469725.3. Taxonomy (NCBI): domain Eukaryota; kingdom Metazoa; phylum Platyhelminthes; class Cestoda; order Cyclophyllidea; family Taeniidae; genus Echinococcus; species Echinococcus multilocularis. The sequence goes on along the minus strand of LN901887.1, from coordinate 14,160 downwards.
GGCGGACAAGCCTGAAACATAGTCACTGGGTTCCTTAAATGCCCTCTCTTAACATCAGAGCCTCAAGGTATGAGGGCAGCGCAGAGCAGAGTAAGGGCGGCTGGTGCACACTCAAGGAACACTTGGATCGACTGTACAGGCCCCTACCAGCTCCAAAACATTGCAACTGCGTGAGATTCTTCATTACCCTACAAACCGGACATCTACACTCACTTTGCATCCTTGCAATTGGAGGGAACTACAGTCCTTATCATCCGTGGTACTGATGCAGGGAGATAATGACCGGAAAACATACACGTGTGAGAATTTGCATGCTCAACAACTTTGAACAAGACGGAGTGCACTGCAACTGATGGCGAGGACAAATATGACTAAACATGACAAATATGTTGTTGGTGGCATTAAAAACATCAGTGTGGGAAACGAAATCACGTTCAAGCATGTCCCAATCACCAGAGGGTGAATTGCAAGTTGCCTCAGACAAGGTAGCCCTGCTTGGTTTGACCTGTCGTGTGCCACGCGCTCACTGCAAAGAAGTTCGTTGTTTATCACCGTAGAGATCACTGTCTGACCAACAGGACAGACATCAGCAGTCCCTGGCCTCTTGAAGCACGATGCCACGTTCGGCGCAGATGCACTAACACCTTTGAAAATAACAGGAAAGTAATTCATCCAGGTCATTGGATTCTCTCACACACAGCCACGACATATCACGGCAATAATTCAGCCTACAGGAGGGGCTGGTTTTGTGGCAGTATCTACGACACACTTACAGCGATGGACTAGTATCACAGACAAGCAGTTTCTTATGTTAAGAGAATTTAACAAGGCCATGGCTACAAAAATACCTCCCACCTTCGCTTTTGGATAACCTACTCAGACTTCGCCTTCAGGATTTTCAAAGCAACTGCCTTACATATGCCTACCTGTTGTGGCACTGAAGAAATGGAATAAAGAACGCCAACCTTCCACAGTTTTATCTTCCATTCAGCAAATTGTTAAAGTTCTTAGCGTAAAAGTTACATTTAATGTCCTCAGGTAATTTGACACCGCATACATAATTTTTAATGCAATACTCAATGAACAATGCGTTCAGGCAGTCTATTAGCAATTTGAACACAGATCTTAAATCTTGTCTTTTTTGCAGTATTTTTGGCTCTGCGAAATCCCCACGGAACAAAATGCCGGTACTTGAAGAGCATGCTTTCTCCCCGTTTTAGAACAGCCTCATCAGAAATGCAATGGAGGTTTTTTTGGGGATTGCACTATTTTATGCATCAAATATGTTAGATATGTAAGATAATCGCTTCTCGAGGCATCTTTCCCTCAGGAGCCAAGCAGAGAGGAGGGATATCATGCTATCCGCAGTGCGAATCGATGTCGATTCCTTGATTTGCGGTCTGGATGATGGCAAATATTCCACAAATGGAATGGAATTTAGTAGAAATCAACTCATACTGGAGGCAGGCGAACGACTGATTTTCCTCCAGCACTTGGAACGATCGAAGCAATCGCACACACTGTTCTGCGACTTTCGATTTGAAGATCACTTCTCGTTCTCCTTTTCCCACTCAAGTCATCCCAAATCCTAGCAACAATGTGGACATCCATTTATAGGAAAAAAAGGGGACCAGGTAGGGAGGTGGGGGGAGGGGGGAAGAAAGGAGACAAAACTGTGAAGCAATTAATGCTGTTGGTCAGCGTTTCAATACTGCGCAATCGTCAAGGAGGCGCTACCGCCTTTTCCTCTGCCCTTCCTCCCAGTCTCGCCACACCCTTGTTTGAGGTCAATGAGGGACAGATTAAAGGTGATGCATCAAACGGGGAGGAGGAGAAAAAATAAGAAGAAATATACAACAAATTATTACTATTAGAGAAGAGAGAGCACACACATATGGAAGAGGCCAATAACTCCGCGAATTTCTTAAACAATGGCATTCCGAATTATCGTAGATGTAATGGAGATGGCAACCAGAGTAAAAGAATAAACGAATGTTGTAAAAAGCAAGGCTTTTAAAAGTCGAAAATGTGTGCACAACGAGAACTTCGGTGAACCGGGGGATTTTGAATACCCCCAGTTGATTCCATTCTAGCGTTTCAATTGGTTATTGACAAATTGACCAATCAGAACGAGAGGGGCTTGGCGGAAGGTCTAACGATGCAACGTTCGGAGAGAGAGGCTCGTAGAAACACTCATCAGTCCATCGGTATGATCCTCCCCTCATCTGAAAGCCTCGTTTCTCATCGGATTAGCCTGATAGATTGGATTCGGGCTTATCTTCTTTTACCGGCTACTTCCAAAAGTGCGGATAAATTGCTAGAGGAAGACTTCCTTCTTGCGTTGAGAATAGCTTTCAGGCATGTTTGATAGGAGTGAGCGATGAAAATAGGCATCTACGATGAAGTGGTCATTGGTTGAAGGTCGGGCACTAAGGTCAGCTAAGGCGTACAAAGAGTCAAAGGAAGTCAGCATCTGACATGACCCTCGGAGAAAAGTCACCATTCTGATGAGAATGAGGCAGGAGTGGAGACACTAATTCAACTCATCCCCTTGTCCATACTTGGTAGTCAACACACAGAGGCTGAAGGGAATAGTTCCCTAGGAAAAATGAGATGGAAAGGGGGATGACAAGGGCCAAAATTTCCAGGCTAGCTGAATGCACGGCATGAGAAGTACATTTCACCAGCGTCAAAACCTCCTGGTTTGTCGGCCCCACCCTCGCGTAACTACCCCAAAACTAGTTTTAAATCCCCAGAAATTTGCGTTTTTTCATGCCTAACTGCCGAGCCTTCTAAAGCGTGTCGTCAGAACTAACGATTTCGTGCGGTCATCCGGATTGGTCAGTTTCAAGGTGAAAACAGGGCCAAGGCCAACCGAAGTGGCCTAGGTAGGGTGGAATGCGATCACTCTCCATTGAAGGCGACATGAAGTTGTTGATATTTGGTGTGAGCTGGAACTGTGTTGAGTTTCCTACCGTCTTTATGGATAGCTCGCCTCATTCGCCTCCGCGTCGTATTTCGTCGGTCCAAGGGGAGAAAAAAAAATTAAACGTTTCGCCTAGAGTGAAATTTACCTAGTCAGTAGGCAATGCAACAACCAGGTAAGTAATCGAGGCGTCTAGATTGGAAAATACCACACAGTGCCTAGGCGGTAGGCAGCTCTAGCAGGGCAGGCGGAAGGGGGCGGAGGAGGGCTGACTGGAGTGCTAATTATTAAAAGTGCATTAATTAGGGCCACCAATTTCCTCCTCGTCATCGACGCCATGCGGTTTTGGGAGATGCGTGTCCAGCTGCAACAAGGGCTCAACAAAACCGCCAGCATTATGGTATAACTGATAAAAATCGCCGCCATGGTGACAAGCTTTGGCGTCACACAAACACACACGTCCAGTTGGTTAGCCAGTCAGTCACCTGGCCAGCTAGATATGGAGGGTGCCATGCAACCTCTTATGCTCCCCTGCACTGTGCTTGTGTGTGTGTGTCAAGACTTTAAGGCCTTCCCTGCTCCCTCCCTCCCTCCCTCCCTCCACTTTATGCGTGAGTGAAGGGAACAACTCATGCAGTGGAATCTGCCACTGGGAGGGAGAAATGAGAGAACTTTCTTTTCCCCCTTTAACTAACTGTGAGTTGACGCTTCAACTGGATACTCTGTGAGGTGGAGGGGACAGCTGGCAAAGTACCCGGCAAATGATGTGTCCACCAATTCTCAACCCTCCTTGAGGCTCAGGTAAATGCCTTCAGGACGATTTCTAGGGCCGCTTGACGGGAAGTTGCACTGGCACCAAGTATACAATCATAGGCTTTTCAAGATGAGGAAGGGGACTGAACACGTAGGCATTAAGAATTAAAGATAAAATAAGTGCAGGCAAGGAGGAAATCACATAAATGGAAAGATATTCCCATTTTTACAAGAAAAAACCAGCTTGAAGACACTTCAAAAGTCAGAAAGGCAAGCATCAGTTGATCAGCCAATAAGAAGAAGGAACCCAAAGGGTCCATCCCCCCTCTCCCTTACTCACAAAACTTGCCCTTAAGAAGAGTAACGCTTTATGGGGAAGGGAAGAAGGGAAAATAGGAGCCTACCTTTTATCCTCTTTATCATGGGATTAAACCAACATGAGCATGAAGAGTGGACAGTTGGGAAATACAGCAGAGACAAAGGATACCAACGTGTAGCGGTTGTTGTATCATAAGTCCTCGGAGGAGAGGCAAGCCAGTGAAACCTCAGTTGTGCATTTAGAGGGTGTATTATTGGACAAATGACAACTTCATCAATATGGAAGAGTAGAAGAAAAAGACTTAGGAAAGTAAATAGCCAAATTATTGCTCCTCCAGTTCTTCCTCATCCAATTCTTCCCCGCTTCCTATACCGTCTAAAATCTCCTCTCCTTTCGAGGATCCCACAGCTTTGCCTTGTTGAAGCAGCAGTGCTTTCAAGTCAGCTGAAATGGCGGAACTTAAAAGAGGAAGTCAAAGGGAGGGATTTATGGGGGAAGTTTAGGCGGAAACCGAGAGACCTAATGTCCACAAATTCCGATAGCTGCATACACACCCTCACAAACAAGGCCGATGATCTGCCATTCATAACTTCCATGAATACCACGCCACACTAGCTGCAGTTTAGCTCCAGGCACATAACTAACGCATACCGTGTTGATTGACAAGTCTTCCTGTGTCTGAAAAGTTTACTGCTATCGTAACCAGGGTTGAGGGATGTCAACCCTGGGAGCTACATATACGGCCGACTGATCTGTTGTGTGATTCCACGATAGCATCAGACATGCGTTTCACAAGCTGGATGAAACAACACACCAATCCCTCCAAGGAATCCGAGGTTACTTGCAATCCAGTCATCTCTGGGGTTAAAAAATAAGTCTCTTGTGATAGTTACGCCTTATGGATATTTCTGGAAGCGCCTTGGTTACAATCACTCCACCATCATTTTCAGGATTAGCAACATTGAGAGAATGAGAGGCGCCATCTGATCGTGCTTATGCGGACGGCGCTTCCGCCGTCCTGATGAGAAGGTAGAAATGCTGATTACGTAGTAGGATGCATTTTTTCAAATCCAGGGACGGGCCTCGAGACGACTCCCTACCCCTCCGAGAGGCATCACATTCATCATTTTAAAGGGAGAACAAGAGACCTATTAAATAATGGAGGCAATGTTGATTATGAAAACTTATCAAAACTACTTGAGCATTCACAAATGCTTGATGATTTCTATGCACACACACACACACACACACGAAAAAAAACGTATACTTTTTTCCAAAAGATCTCCCCTCTGCCTCATCCATCAGTTATCCAAGTGCCCAAAAAGATGGGTCGAGAAGAAGTGTGGGGCGAAGGCAAGAGCTCCGCTTCAGAAGCGAGGCAAAAAGAAATGAGTGGGAAATCTCCCACCTCCAGAATCTCATCAAGGACAACACTGCGGAGGCTTCATTTGGCTCTAATCAAACGAAATCGCTAATACATTTAATTTAAAAACTACGTTTCGAATGATACACATGGTCCATTTGATGTCTGAGGCCTTCATATGCATGGGTATGGAAGGAAAAATCATGAAGTTTACTTGCGAAATTTCTTGCACACAGGTGAAATTGACTTGCAGACATCAGCTCCACTTCCTCCATTTCCGAAAGAACAATCACAGATAGAACTCAAATTCTGTGTTTAAGTCTCACGATAGAAGTCGGGTCTGTATTGTTTTAAAAATGTTGGCACAGCATCACTTGATACCTGTCTTCTCGTAAACACGATACCAGAGTGAGTGTCAATGGAAAAATAGGACGCGGGCCCAAAAACCTATCTATCCACCGAAAGTTCCTTTTTTTCAGACACTAAGGACTGTTAATCAACAGAAACCAGTAGTGTATTTGTCGTCTTGGAGCAGGTCCCCATGCTACCGCCAACAATGCAGCCACTCCATTGTGGAATGGAGAAAGGCAGTGAACTGGCGAAAGGGACCATAGGGAGGAAGAAATTGCGGTCAATAAAAGTCCACGCATCTGAATGTAAAAGGAAAATTTATATCACCCAGTTACCAACATGAAGTTCGCTATCGCAGAAAACCCCTGAAAGTTTATTAGCATAGTTATTGCAAAGTAATCGCTAGAATAAATACGCAACCTATGTTTCAACAGTCATTTGATAAAATATGGAAAAAACCCACATGACTTCGTGTATTCCACATGGAGTTCACAACTCAAGCACAGAAATGCAAGATAATGTATTAAAAATACAAAGAACAATAACATAAAAGATGAGAGAATGGAAGCAAAGTAGTAACGGTTTGTTGGCCTTTCCGTCCCCGATTCTCCAGGCAAGGCACAAATAAGACAGTGCTCCACTTTTGCACCCAGTTTCGGCAGGGAATGCAAGCCGGACGCTGCTCTGCACATCTTCAATCTCGTCAACCAGAAAGATCCAAGACTTTCCAGGTACAATATTTCAGGCCAGCACCGACCTTCAAGTGCCCCAGGAATCCATTCGCGTCCCAAATTAGACTTTCTCAGTCATTCTTCCTGTAGTCTCCATGTTTCCCTGGAAATCCATAGCGTTTTACCGAATCCACCCCAGCTTCCATTTGCGTAAACAGTAAACGCCTACGCAAGGACTCTTTAAAACAAACGCACGATTAGCGCCCACGAGGAGTGCCCAGTTAGCGCGTCAGCGCATAGCAGGTACATAAATAATGAGATGTAAAGAGAAAGTGACAACGGCAAGTGAATAAGAAGGGGAAGAAGTTTTGGGGCAAAAAATGATATAGAAGGCAAACTGATGCAAACGACATAAAAAAAGTCATGAGTGACAAATATATCCTACCGGAGTAATGCGAAAAGCCATATGGAAGGCGAGATTAGCGGTTGGAGTTGTTGGAAAATCATCGTCATCCATGCTGACGGAATAATAGTCCAGGAGAAAGCGACAAACTGTGGTGTAGGAAAGATCGCGGACGTGATTGCGATGAAGAAGAGTGGAGTAGAAAAGGGAATTAGCCTTTTCTTGAATATATGGAGCGTGCGCAGCCAATATACGAGCAAGGGGAAAACGAATGACAAACGCGACGCGAAGGTAATTGACAGCAGTCGTTGGTCGGTTGTACAGATTAACAAGCACAGTAATCGAGGTTTTGATAAAAAATTAGTGGAAAAGTAAAATGGAATAGGGAAATGTATCAATAAACAATAAATAAAGCCAAAACTATTAAAAGAGCTATATGTTAGTGCAGGGAAAAATGAAGCAAAATAAATAAGGAAGTAAGTAATGGAAAAATACAATTGGATTTTGAAAGTAAAAGGTAAAATGTAAAGTAAATAAGGCAAAAAAGAAAAATGAAGCAGCAAATAGGCATTTGAAAGCAAAGTGGTGAAGGGAAGCAGGGAAGTTATGTAAAATGCAGATATAGCAATATGCAATACGATAGTGGTTTATCCCTCGGTTCTGGTGAGGCGCCACTTTTGTACTTCGAATAAACCCCTTCCACCTCGCTGGGTGGGTTGGCCTTTTGGGCCATGCCAATAGCCCAGGCACCTTCTTTGTGCTAAATACATACATTCTGCACGAGTATTGTGTTTTCTTTCATCTTAAGGGAGTCCTGGGACGCTACAGATACAAGAGCAGCAGCTTTGCCGCCGCTGCTGCTGCTGCTGCCGTATTCACTTACCACGCGTACGCATGCTGACAGCAAATGTGCTGCGGTGTGCGTGCGCATAATTTCCCGCGCCAAAGTCGCACACAACACACCTCACAATATGATGTAGGCATGGCAGCAGGTCTCACTCATCCATATCACACCCTTTCATAACACGCAATCCACGCTAATATTCATGTCCAATTTCGTGTGGAGGAAATTGCCACAGGCAGACATCTTTACTAATGCTGCGGATACACACCACTCGCCTTCAGTAGAGCCTCTTTCAACCATCCCATCCAACAATTCCTGCCACAATACACTCGACATCCCATTCGCCTCACATCGTTATTACTAATAACAATAACAATAATAATGCCCTATATGTTGCGTGACTTCACCTACGTGCGTTTTATTCGTTTGGTGCACAACTGGTTAATAGACGAAACAGGTCCCCTTAGGGGTGGTAGTGATGACGCCCACCTTCAGATAGACCGATGTCCACTTCAATGGAGCTCTTTTTAATCAACGGATGGCATGAAATCAGGCGAATGTAAGGATGCTGCCCTACGCATTGGCTGAACTCCATCCACGTGGACGTGGCACTACATCAGTCTACTTCCTTTTACCATCAACTCAATATCAATGCGCTTTGAGCTGCGTCACTTGACCTACATCAATTGCACATGCATAAATATATCCACCTCATTCCATATATTGCTAGCCTTGAATCCGTGTACGTAGGTATAATATTGACGACATGGTGCTGCCTATGGCCTGAAATCCATTCGCGCAGTGCTTCATTCAACCAACAGACAGCAAGAAATGCAGAGAAGAAGGCAAATTATCAGGAATGCTGCCCAAGATTACGCTGCATTCCATCTAAGTAGACGTGGCATTACATCAGTTCTCGTCCGGATAGCATGAAGCCGATAATAATGTCCCATGAGATGCGTCACCTGACCTCCATCAACTCCATATGCAGAGACTGCATTACGACATTTGACATCCCCTTGAAGTTGATTTGGTATGAGTAGGTGCATGTCGATGACAATAGACCTGAGGATTGACTGATGTCTATTTAAGTAGAGCTTCAACCAAACATCGGATAGCAAGAAATCATATGCTGCTATACGGATAGGCTGTGGAGCAGAAATGGAGTGCGGGAATCCCAGGCGTCGCAGTCATTAGTGTTTGCAATAACCGCGATTAGGCATAACCCTCAACCTCCTTTCGAATGCGCTCCATCACTATTCGTCACGTTGTCGTGGCAACCCGGATTCGCCTTGCACTGCATGTCGCATATGGCATGTGCGAATACACAAAGAACACAACGATGAAGTTCTAACTCGCATTTCACTCTGGGGCCTAAAGCTACCGCCACGGTATAGGGCTGGGCCTACCCATTGGAGACACAATGACAAAAGTAGGCCTTAATCACAACCGAGCGGTTAGCATCCAACGTGTTGCACCAAAAATCTACATGAGCATACCTGTATGTAAATCTACGAATCAGGAGTAATGTCTTCGACAACAACAGCTTGTCAAAGTCGTGCAATGGCAGTGAACCTCAAGACCGCTCTCCCCCTCTAGCCTCTTGACATGCAATGACCTGGAATTATTAAGCTAGGCTGCATATGATCAATTTGGGGGCACTTCATTTGGAGTAAATGAGCGAATTCCCCGATGCGAACGCAGGCTTTCCCTTCTTGTAATAAAAGAGCGATCAACGCTTATGAAACCTAAAAGTGAGCATTTTAGTCGTCATTCTTCGACATCAGCCACACTGTCTCTTGTTGACTGTAGTCAACAGAATCTGGTGTGTTCAAAGAAGTTTTCCGCGTTTTCTGCTTCTTTGTAGGTGTTATGAGATAGCTTTGTAGAACCTGCAAATACACGCACCTGGGCCTTCGGTGGGACATAGGAGGACCGGTAGGAGATAGACAAGCATACAAAAGTTGCGTGTTTTGTGCTGCATTTTTCGAATGGGGGAAGAAGTGAAAAGGACAAAGGATTGTGTCTGACCCTTGATCCATGGCCTACTTCTGTGCCTCCGTCCATTCACGCAATTGGTGATGCTGGAAGCAGATAGGCGAATATTTGATCAGCGCCTTTACCAAGTTTGTGGGGGAGACACGCTGTTGCAGGGCATCTCAGGCTGGCACAGTTATGCAAGTCTGCGTTTCAGTGGACTCAAGTCGGAGCAATAACGGCACAGGAGTAGAGTGTACGCCAAAATATAACTGCTGTTAAGGGTGGAAAATGCATAGAAAAGCAAAGGCTTTCGACAATTACCCTGTACAGAGCTAAACTAAGAGCAGCATTATTCGAGGCTTGAGTGTCAACCAAATAAAAGCAGTCTTGGCATAAGCGGCTGCTTTCAAGACAATTCCAGCATCCTTTAACATTGTGGCCATCCTACTTGACCGTATGAAGTACTCCTTTCTGCCGGCATTGTGCAACCGTGAGTTCATTTAGAATTGCTTCTTAAGTCCACAGTCTAGCCCTAAACATGGGTCGGCGATTACTGTGGCGTATGGAAACTCATCTTCACTCCATGTTAGATAACAGCCCACACATTGTACTGAAGTGTGGAGAGAAATGTGGCTGTCCGCCTAATTCACGTGAAGCCTTTCTTTCCCATCATTCGTTTCTCCTGCTTCTACGCATCTGCCTCAAGTTTTGCAAAGTCTGTTTATTTAATCCCACACTTTTGTTCCATCAACCAAACCCTTTTTAGTACTTCAGTACGCAAGAAACGCGACTGCACCCTAAAGAAAAGCAGATGCTGACTGAATCCTACCCAACCTTTAACCATGCTTATGGTTTGCATACACGCAGGCCAAGAATTCGCAAACGGTTATTTTCTACATTGTGCATCACTCTCGCTTCATTGACTTGGTTTCCTTTTCGCAGTCAAGGTATCTTCCACTCCCATCGTCAAAAAGCATGTCCAAGTCAGTTAGGCCACTATTACTCGGGCTAAAATGCAGAGCGCTTACACTACCCATTGAGCTGGGAGTCTCATAATCTGGCAGCTCAAGGTCGCCACCTTCCGCTAATTCGTCCATTCCACCGAGGTGCAACAGTTCTGGGTCAGGCTGCATAAAGTGACGGTCCTCGTACACCAAAGCGCGCCTGCTTCCGCCATCTGTAATGTGAGTTTCCCTATTTCAATCCACTCATTATTTCCTACGAGTTGCGGCTTCAAGGCAATGCTGATTGACTTACGTCAACTATTGCAGCTATCACTGAATTTACCTTCCATTGTAACCGCATGTTTGCCTTCCCGTCCTTACCTTTGCACTACCTGAGGGATATTGACTACCGGTCAAGTACAAAGCCAACCGTTGTCTCAGTCCCACCCATCGGGGTATGATTAAGGAACACTGCGGTGTGGACCTTGCAACAGTGCAATTCGGTTCGCAAGGCGGACAAGCCTGAAACATAGTCACTGGGTTCCTTAAATGCCCTCTCTTAACATCAGAGCCTCAAGGTATGAGGGCAGCGCAGAGCAGAGTAAGGGCGGCTGGTGCACACTCAAGGAACACTTGGATCGACTGTACAGGCCCCTACCAGCTCCAAAACATTGCAACTGCGTGAGATTCTTCATTACCCTACAAACCGGACATCTACACTCACTTTGCATCCTTGCAATTGGAGGGAACTACAGTCCTTATCATCCGTGGTACTGATGCAGGGAGATAATGACCGGAAAACATACACGTGTGAGAATTTGCATGCTCAACAACTTTGAACAAGACGGAGTGCACTGCAACTGATGGCGAGGACAAATATGACTAAACATGACAAATATGTTGTTGGTGGCATTTATTACATCAGTGTGGGAAACGAAATCACGTTCAAGCATGTCCCAATCACCAGAGGGTGAATTGCAAGTTGCCTCAGACAAGGTAGCCCTGCTTGGTTTGACCTGTCGTGTGCCACGCGCTCACTGCAAAGAAGTTCGTTGTTTATCGCCGTAGAGATCACTGTCTGACCAACAGGACAGACATCAGCAGTCCCTGGCCTCTTGAAGCACGATGCCACGTTCGGCGCAGATGCACTAACACCTTTGAAAATAACAGGAAAGTAATTCATCCAGGTCATTGGATTCTCTCACACACAGCCACGACATATCACGGCAATAATTCAGCCTACAGGAGGGGCTGGTTTTGTGGCAGTATCTACGACACACTTACAGCGATGGACTAGTATCACAGACAAGCAGTTTCTTATGTTAAGAGAATTTAACAAGGCCATGGCTACAAAAGTACCTCCCACCTTCGCTTTTGGATAACCTACTCAGACTTCGCCTTCAGGATTTTCAAAGCAACTGCCTTACATATGCCTACCTGTTGTGGCACTGAAGAAATGGAATAAAGAACGCCAACCTTCCACAGTTTTATCTTCCATTCAGCAAATTGTTAAAGTTCTTAGCGTAAAAGTTACATGTAATGTTCTCAGGTAATTTGACACCGCATACATAATTTTTAATGCAATACTCAATGAACAATGCGTTCAGGCAGTCTATTAGCAATTTGAACACAGATCTTAAATCTTGTCTTTTTTGCAGTATTTTTGGCTCTGCGAAATCCCCACGGAACAAAATGCCGGTACTTGAAGAGCATGCTTTCTCCCCGTTTTAGAACAGCCTCATCAGAAATGCAATGGAGGTATTTTTGGGGATTGCACTATTTTATGCATCAAATATGTTAGATATGCAAGATAATCGCTTCTCGAGGCATCTTTCCCTCAGGAGCCAAGCAGAGAGGAGGGATATCATGCTATCCGCAGTGCGAATCGATGTCGATTCCTTGATTTGCGGTCTGGATGATGGCAAATATTCCACAAATGGAATGGAATTTAGTAGAAATCAACTCATACTGGAGGCAGGCGAACGACTGATTTTCCTCCAGCACTTGGAACGATCGAAGCAATCGCACACACTGTTCTGCGACTTTCGATTTGAAGATCACTTCTCGTTCTCCTTTTCCCACTCAAGTCATCCCAAATCCTAGCAAAAATGTGGACATCCATTTATAGGAAAAAAAGGGGACCAGGTAGGGAGGTGGGGGGAGGTGGGAAGAAAGGAGACAAAACTGTGAAGCAATTAATGCTGTTGGTCAGCGTTTCAATACTGCGCAATCGTCAAGGTAGCGCTACCGCCTTTTCCTCTGCCCTTCCTCCCAGTCTCGCCACACCCTTGTTTGAGGTCAATGAGGGACAGATTAAAGGTGATGCATCAAACGGGGAGGAGGAGAAAAAATAAGAAGAAATATACAGTGCTCATGTGAAGCTGAAATGACGCATTTTGTTTTTCTTTGTGTCAAATTAATTAGAGTGTTTTGTTTTTATTTACATACCAGCCTGGTAAGTATAGGCTTTCATTATGCTTGTCTTAAATTTCTTTTAAATTACAGAATGCTGTACGCTTTGTAACGTCCCGAGCCTCTCTGAAGCCGAAAGAAGACAACATACTCGGGCAGAATATATCTATATATATATATATATATATAGTCAGCACGGAGAAGGCGTCTGGGCTATTGGCAAGGCCGAAAAGGCCAGCCTAACCAGCGAGGTACAACGGGGCTAATTCAAAGTACAAAAGTGGCGCCTCACCAGAACTGAGGGATAGACCACTATCGTATTACAGTTTAATTTAACACATTGCAATCACGGCCCTATCGAATATGCGAAAGCGTACCTCAGAAAAATATTCGGGAACCTGTGCCTCTAAAAAGTTTGATTTAGTTTAGTTCCATGCAGTTTAGGGACGCTAATTTTAATCGACGCCTTTGTAAGCCACAATAACGCACATGACGCATATTACTGACTTATATTGGGCTAGAATGCTGGGATTTTAGTCTTAATACCTGCCTTCGTGCAAAGGTACAATCCATGAGTAGTGTAGTGCGTAGTGTAGCAGATTTAGGAAAGAGTTAACGAATTTTATACTTTTAAAAAAATTCAAGCTATAACTAACGAAATGTGCTTTATCGTAATTTTTAGCTTCACTTACACATATCCCAGGATGGTTTTTATCTCATTAGTTGATATCTTCTCCTTTAAACTAATTTGAAGATTAATTACAGTTTCTATCCTGACTTTCACTCTTTGTCGATTCTGTAGACATCATTAGAATTTCGGGCCTTTTAGCATCTACCAAATGCATGAGGAAAGTTGGAAAGAGAACCTGTTTCTGAATAGTTTTGATAACCAAGTGACCCTAGAGTCGCCTGTATGATCTAATGGATGACCAATTCTTATGGTGACGTGGGGCATGAGTCGCAGCTTTATTTGCTGGAAGTAACTGTCCACTGCAAGCAACTAACAAGCAACTCCATGGCTGGATTTTTTGGCCCTGTCCTTCATTTTCCTACACTTAATAGAGGACATGCCATCTGAGACAGCTACAAGCCCAGCAACGTCCAACTCGAAACACTCGAATCAGATTTATGTTTCTGCTTCTTAACATTAGGAGTCAGTTTTTAAAGCTGCAAAGAAAATGAATTTCATCATCT
>LN901885.1:0-14133 GCA_000469725.3 Echinococcus multilocularis | reverse complement strand
TTCCCCACATACCATCGGTTGTGTCCTAACCGATTGTCACGGACTTAGACGTCAATGCAACGACCGTGAGTCAGTCATGTCTCGACTCGTCTCATTTCGTTTCCTCTAGTCTGGTCTCACAAGGATGCTGGGCACATGTGCCGTGGAGTAGTTGCGTGGTGCGTGACCATGAAATCACCACTTCATTGACCGAGCGAAGCTTGCATCTCGCTAGCGCTCCCACTGGTAAGTTTGTCAGTATCGTGTGGCATCAACTGGTGTTGTCTAAACACCGTGCTAGTAGAGGGCTCTGCTAGCCGTAGGCACCCGCTCCATTTCAAACCATCCCAGACAATCCCGCTCCTAACCTCCTCTCCACTCACCGTTGCATTACTGCTGGGTGGAAAAAAGAGCGCAAGGGGCTGCAGCTGCTTGAGAATGGCGTGGATTGCCATAATGATCCAAAGTGGAGACGACATGGAACAGCTGCTTCTGCTGATGCTCCATCAGCACTCTGACATAAACAGAGGAGGCGGATGCTACCGACCGCTGAATGCTGCTACTTGCAGCATGAGTAACCACCTAGCCCAATGCATTAAGCATGTTGGCACGATATGTAAGCGCCTCCCTTCACAAGCCTTTACAGCCCAATCGACGTAGGCTTTGTCCTCCGACTCCACGCAATACAACGTGTCATCTGCGTGCACTTCCAGCCAAGCTTCCGGGTGCCCTCGCTTTGGTGCTTTCGCCCCGTGGATCAGATTCTCATTGACCGCAGCAATGACAGGAACACTGGTCACCATGGCAGACGAATCCGGTGGTAAAGGCGACATCAAGGTGTCCCTCTACTGGCAACCTGGCTGCCGAGTGAACCAGCAGTTTGCAATCGCACACTGATTGAAGGAGAGAAAGGAAGGAGAGAAGCGATGGGATGATGGTGAAGGCGAACGTGAATGAGCATTTGCGTGCAAACGCGATCCTCGCCTCGAGGCAGTGGGAAGTGTTTTCAGCACTTTGTGAAAGGATAATTAGCCACAGTGCGATAGCAAAGACGATCAAGCTCCTGCACAAACCGCACAAGTGTGTCAAGTGTTCTGCCACCCATCACCTAGATGCATGAAAATCTACTCCTCTATTCATTCCATGACAAGTCTTTGCCATGCAACGAACTCAATCCTGCATTCCTTGCATGCCATGTAGTGCGTTTGCAGTCAGTCAGAGCAATTCCAGCTTCGCACTCAACTGAATGACCTGCTAATCTGTCGTTGTGAACAGATGCAGCAAAAGCAGTCGTCCTCCTCAGACCGTGCATATCCTGCCCACTCCTCACCCACCTCCTCAATGCCATCCTTTCACACAGCGCTGCATGTGTGTGTGAGCAGGTACCACAAAGTGACGCCCATTACATGTCACCAACTGACATGTCACCAATAATTCAATTACCAAGGCGTTACATTAAGCAGAAAGGCAGCCTTACCAACCTTGCATGTCGTGGCATTAGAGACCAGCATTCCCTCCACTCGGTGTCTGGTGGACCGTTCATTCAATGTCGATGTTGGTGTCGGTGTCTGCGTAGATTTGCTCCGAGTGCAGCTACTCGGGCCCTCAATCGTCTCCATCTCCCACGACTCCTGCCATGTGATTTCGCCGCATTCCCATCCTCGCAATTCACCTCGCGCACCTCCTCCTCCTCCTTCACCCTATTCTCCATTCTGCCATTCTCCTCCTTCCTCAAACAGCGCTTTGCCTTACTGCCCCTCTTCCTCTTGTCGGCCTCGCTCTCCCTTGCCTTGTTCACGCCCCCTTCTTCCCACCCGCTTCCATCAGGAATTTCTTCTATTCCATAGCTCGTGTCAGCGGCTGCTCCTTCTGTTGCTTCCCCTACCAAGGTGGAGTGTGGAGTGGAAAAACAGGCCAGAAAGGAAGCAGAAGACAGCTCGTCGAGCACGTCTAAGGGGAGCTTAGAATGCGATGAGCAAAAAAATGGAGCAATTAGAGCAGTTAAATCTGTTTCAATGGTCGTTCATGTGGCAATTGCTCCAACTGAAAGTCAGATATTGGCAAGAATGTTAGAGTTGCCCACCTCCAACTTGAGCATGTCGTCATTCTAATGTTGAGTCCCAAGACAGCGAGAGCGTCGCTATCAGAGTACTCCGGTTTGCCTAGAGTTTGTGAGCAGAACGGACGGAGAGAGGGCTGCATTTGGACCTACACATGCTCCATCTGCGAATACAGGTGAGCGAATTCGTTAAACAGTGCTTTATGGATGCGTGACATAAAGTCTGCTACGTTAAGGTTGATCATCAGTAATTCCATGCCTCATGTTTGTTAGAAGCAACTGGACTATCGATGTGAAGAAGCATATCCAACATATGCACTCTGTCATAAGGGCGGTCAAGAAGTTGAACGTCGAAGAGACTAGCAGCACCATCGATGTGTACTTGACAAGAAAGAGGGCGGAATTGGAGTGTTTGCGACACCCTTCGACATTTAAGTAGCACAAAGAATGACGAGGTGAGACACTACTTAACTCTACAGTAACTAACTGATATATCCAACACGATATCGTTTCATCTCTTGACTGATTTTGACGTTACTTGCACCATTGACATCCTAATTCTTATCACTGGTTACTGCATTCGCAAATAAGCAATCCTTCTTTCACAGCTCCTTTAACACAGGTGCCTTGTTATTCCTACCTTTGGCCAATTCCCTACTTTCCACTGCTCACAAAGACCCATTTCTCAAGGTGGCTGCCACAGGTGCTAATTACAATCACGTTAATCTGCAGCAGGCGGTGTAACTTAACTAGAGTTCTTGAAGGTGTGTGAATCTTGCTTCTAGCATCTAACAAACGAAAAGAAGTGCTGAGGGTAAACGTATCGTCTTGCAGTATTCTGTTACAGTAACTGAAATGTCCCACTTTCTTGGTGCAGGTGGTCGAGTCTGAAAGAACACAACGATTACCGATGGTGGTGCCTCTCTTGACCGATGGCATTGGCGTCACAGTGACAGTCACCCTCTCAGACATTCCCATTACCACCGCTAAACCAGATGGGAACGTCGAATCATCGGCGAAAGAGTCAAGCACCGCGACGCTTAGTAGTGGTAGTAGTAGCGGCGTTGGCCCCAGGGGGTGACCATGTGTCTTTTCTTGGACAAAGTGGGAAAGAGGCGGCTGACAGTGAGACGCATGGCTAAAATTCGATCATAAATGTTTATGGCATCCAAAGCAGAGTATTTTCTGCACAACTGCGGCATAGAAGGTGCAGAGGCTTGGTTGACAACGCTGACTCCTAATTTTTACCATCAACCGCTCAGGCTTCCACAGTTTTGATTCCGCCATCCAAACCTCTGGTTTTTTATGACAATCTTCTAATTGAACTCTACTTCTATGAATCAAGTTTTACCTTGTAGACGAGAGGAGACCTCATCATTTGCGTGAGAGCTAATGGTTTCTTGGACGTCCTTCGGTCATCTTGCCATTTGAATATGGTGTGGATTCCATTCACCACTGCATAATGAGATGGATTGCTTGCACTACTTAAAGCACCTTGACTACCGCAACAGTGGATGGGGGTTAACATATGCTCATGTCACTGCTCTGGTAATGACATGGTTCGAGGGTCCATCATTTGGTCGATTTGGCCACAGAAGCGTGTGCTTCAGGTGGGTTTCTGCAAAATTGGTTAGGTGGGTGATGGAGGCAGTTAGTGCTTATCGCCACTTACTGAAATTAACCCAGTTAACTTCAACTAAGTCGGTGGATTAGTGTCTCTTCATTTAGGGAATCGACACTTCTGCTCCTGCTCCATCATCAAATTTGGCAGCAATGAAAGGCGAAATTCGGAAGTGTAGTTTAATTTCTCCACTACCATGTGCCACGTAGGTAATGACGTGATTAAAACAGGTAGGTGAATGTCAAGGAGCATAAATGGATAAAATGACGTCACGAACGGAGTGGTCACGTAGCATATTTGGCACCTTAGAAGGAGATTAGAAAGGTTGTGAGTGGAATATCAGGTATCACTTATCACGACAATAAATGTCGCCGTGTGGAAAAGCATCAGTTTGTTCTACTGACAATGCAAAACTTAGTCTGAGTCGATGAGGAGCAGGAATAGTCTCTTTGACCAAGAAGTCTGTCCTTCATTCCTGTGATTGGAAAAGTTTAAGAGGCTTATGGGCAGGATGAAATGAATGTGAAGAAATAAGAGCCGAATCTCGGTGTGTTCAACTCTGCCATGAAATGCATAAAGGCATGATAGCTGGACGTTGATGCTTCAACGGTCTCTGATAAATCCGTCAAAGCTTGAGTCAGATGCCCCACCTATCTCAATTGTCGCATGTGCATTTATTGATGAGTCACGCTGTAGCTTATGACGCTACACTAGCATACCATGGGTGGGTAGATGAATTGGTGTTCGATAACCCGCAGTTGACCCGAGCATCTGTCATGATCAGTGCCCATGATGCTTCTTGTGATGATGGCCCACTGTCACTATACAGTTTGACTTCATGCCATCTGAGAGGATGTGCTTAGCAGGCAATCAGTGAGGTGTACTTTATGCCGTAGCAAGACATCTAATGACAACCCCTTGATTATCTAAAGCAAAGTACGTCTTGATTCACAAAATTCGTCACAAACTGGTTTTGCCTCAGACATATCGGTTTGCGCAATTTCATTATGACCACTCGGTATAGGTGATGTCGGGCATCAAATTTCTCACCCACACACCAATTCCAATGTCATAGTTTCTATGGTGAAATCGAGAGGCTGCGATTACCGGGGCTTTCTCTTTAGAAAACTCGCAATTATAAAAGCCTTGCAACTTTTCGTTTATTATTTGATCATGGATTTCCAACCGAAAACTGGGGCAAGAAAGTGCAGTTGCGCACAGTGGTGTAAATCTAAATGAAATTCAATTTGCCGGATTTCAGCTCAGTGTGTTCAGTGTTATGAATCTCAAGGTCTTTTGGAGTAGCCTTTAAGTGTTTAAGTCATAATGGACGGGTAAATGATAAAACTGCAATTGGTTTGTTGGGTGAGCTATCCATAAAGTCGTTTGAGGCTGGAATGGCCTCTGTGACTGCAATCGCCTTGAGTTCCTCTTCCTCATCTTTGCTTCTTTCAGAACGAGGAACGCCACTGCCACCTATGGCATTGGACAATTCACATACCAGTTATCGAAACTGAAACAACAGTAGTAGCATGTACGTACGTAGAATAACGTGTAAAAATAAAGCAGGCCTACAACCCACTGATGTCTAGTTGTACAAATTCTCTGGAGTTTGCATCTTATGGTGATACCCCTACCATAAACAGCGGTTTCTTTCTTTGCTAATAATACTGCGACCATCCATGTTAACATTTAGTCGGTACGCATAACTCCTGTTCCTGGATAACACACACACAAGCAGTTGCAAAATTGTTTGGGGAAGGGAAAATCTTGTGTTCGGTCAAAGTGCGTTGCGTGGAAAATTGATTTACTACTGCTCACGTTCGTTTAGGTAACATATATTGAACCCCAAAATGAATTTGTCAACACTAGACTTTGCTGGGTCATCACCTACCAGTCTATTTGCCTGTCTAATCGTCATCTATCTATTTCACGTGTATTTAATTTACCTGGAATGAGGTGAATATCCGTGGCCAATTGCGGTATGAGCTTCAACAATGAAGTTAAAATTGTCCGTTGATTTCGAGTTATTTTATAGTGAAAGTGCGAATAAATGCGGGAGTAAGCCTGCACGACTATGGGGACGAAATAATTAACAGTCATCTTTCTGGTCTTTTCAAAGGTAGGAAGGTGAATGCAGCCCGTTTCCGCACTTCGACATACGTTCCTTTTAAACAACCTATTTTAACGCCGAGAACTCAAGCATCCTTATTAATCACTTCTCTATTGCCTGAATTTGTACCCTATTAGGCCGTGGATTATAAGCAGGTCCGGTAATAAGCAAGAAATTATGATTAACAAATATGCATTAGAGAAGTGTCGTCCAGATAATAGGAACAATGAGGATGCAAAACAGTAAAAGGGGTTTCCACTGCCTCCCATCCCAATCAAGGTGAACTCAATTCCATGAATCTACTTGGGCACCTGTTTTAATACCGTTCCTTCAATGACACCAAAAGTAGAACCCACAATCAAAAGTTACCGTTATTAGTGTCTATTCACTTCATTAGTAAACCAAGATTTCGTTATAGTTAGTGATGTATTTTGTAAATTATTTTAATTTTGTTCAGCTTAGGTCCCAAAAAGTTACCTGTTTAAAAAATTGAAATAAAAATATTGAAGTCTCTGTTCTGCCATGGCTGCACTGACTGCATTGAGATCATTTCAGCGGACGAACACAGCTTGCTGCCTAACCGCTCCGGCAAATACTCGGCACGTCAACATATAAATTACCACTAATTGTAAAAACTGCACAATTTGATGTGCATTCATCAGTCAATTGCAGCTAGTAAAGGTTGATTTTAGCTTACCACTTGGCAAAAACAAACCATGGTGAGATTTGATTTAACGAGGCATAAGGAGTTGTTAGAGACGGCAAGCCGATCATCATGCTAGGGAACATTCGAAATATCAAAAGGGCTACCTAGCCGATCACTGCTGGCAATAACTTAAACTTGTAAATTTGTTTGATGGTTTGGATTCTGCCACCTGTCCATTGACTTACGCTTATGCAGATGTGGTGCGCTTCTTGGAAATCTCGTACATCTTACATAGTTTGGTGAAGAATTAGCTTTCAAGATTTTCGCTTTGATTGCCACACACCGTTTCGAGCACTCCGTGTCATCTAAGAAAAACAAACCAATCGATTTAGAGCTTTCCGTCCTCGTTAAGTAGACTACCATGACAAAATATATGCACAATTTTTGCAGTTCTATAGGCTGCAAAGGACCCATGCCCACCCACTCTCCCAAAACACCTGCAGGCATGGATCAAAGTGCTGCCAACGCAGCGGTGCTGTTGTTTTAAGCCATGTCAGCCAGAGTTGACGATGATTCACTCTCACTATGAAGCTTCTCTCCACCAAGTAATGGCTGGAATGCTTCACCATTGTAATAAAGTTGAACGGATCGGATTCGGTCTCACATTTTTTCCACTTGCCTGTTAAACTTGGCACTTGTGTAGATGATGATGCGTTTCTTTTAAACTTCGTCCATTTGCGTGAGTGCACCACTCAAGTCTACGTCACCAGCGACAGTAATTAGTGCAATTAATGGAGCACTTGTTCGAATTTGCAAATGCTAAAAATTGTAGAGCAGAGCATTTACCTCAGTGCGTTACATGATTCTGCATGCCTTTTATTCCAGTTGAAATTCTTTTTTCCCTATTTTTGTCAGTGTATGCGGAAGGCTTGCAATCTTGGCAAGGCCTTAAAGCAAACCCGTGTATTAACCTGCGAAGCCTACGGAGCTCTACCTGATTCGATAGTGTTCGCCACATCCTCGTTCGCTTTGTGCGGTCTTTGGAAAGAGCAGTCTCGTCTAACAGAAAAGGCTATCCTAAGTGTTTGACCAAGAGTTGCAAAATTTTGCATTTCTTTAGGATTGGATCAGATCAGCATCTCATGGATGATCTGCTGCAAGTATAACATTAATGCTATGTCCGTGGATATCCCCATTGAAGACAAGAATGTCGTCTACGCATATTATGCAGTGTTTTTGGAATAACCCAGTCTCTGTGGCTTGCCCAAGGCACTGGCAGTGGATGCTGCGTTACAGGTAAAAAGCTGGCCAATATACCAAATCATGTCTTTTCAGTCAACCTATTCAAATAGCGTCATATAACGTAGGCGGAGGAGAAGCGAGGATGCTGCCTATATAGGCGCACAGACATGCCCACAGACCGAGCAGTGACAGGAGCATGAGTGTACACTAGAGGTGGCCCTACACCACACTCCATGCTTGATCAATCAACGTAGGCCTGTTATACATACGGATGGAGATCTGGTCGTTTGTTAAATTAGACCTCCATGTCAGTGAAATAAGCATCATGATTATTGACGCCTGCGAAACAACCCTAAAAGCAGACTACAAGAGGAGTTTCCCTGCATCACTTGCAATTAATTTAAATACATGCTTGCATCACCAAATCCTGCATTGGCCTCTTGCGTTGTGCTGGTTTGCATTCAGTTGCCCTGACGAGGTCTTTCTGCTTATAGATAATCCAATGATTTGACATAGATCATCTTCAACGAAGAAGTTCTCTCATTGCCCGCAAATGAATGCTTCAGACTCCAGAGCCTTGCAAAAAATTCTGCATAATCAAACAACAGCATAGGTCATTCAAAAGGTAACTGAAATATCATGGCTTTAAGGCAAAACCATGGTTTTGACTTCCTCTGGGCGTTGGTCAGGCACTGAAACCATCAGCTCCGCATGCAGAAATATCAGGCATGACAGGAACGACAAAAATTACCTCCTCTGCGCCTCTTACTATGGCTTGAATTCTTGCTTGAATAAAGCCGTATATGCATTTGAGGGTATGGAGTTTTCCCTGAGGCCAGCCAAAATACCAGTTTCTCACGTAGACTTTTTTAGCTGAAATAAGTGGCAGTATTCTCATTTGTATACGTCAGTACTACAGTGAATTCCGGTAAAATTGAAACCACGAATCTGCAAGTTAGGGGATGAATTTGACATTAATGGAGGGGCAATCTCTGACCCTCTGGTCAAACCAACAACATGGGCGCACAGGAGGGATTGCCATAAGCTATACCCAAAGCGGCCAATGGGATAGAGGTGGTCGGTTGGTCGGTGGGTTGAAGCCAACCAATCGCATGACCGAAGGCAGATCTGATAACTGACGCTCGTTCGCCAGTAACCATATTTGGCCGTTCTTATCTCTATATAAGCCAACACTAATGTGTACACTAGTAGTCTTCAGCCGGGTCTTCGATTTGGCAGTCCAGTACTTCTCGCTCTATCCTGCCCAACTTTTGTCCATTCGTGTTGACGGTGATGGAGTCCGGAGTCAACGGTTGCGACGCAAGCGACATGATTCATGAAGCACGTAAAAGCATCAAGAGCAACTTAAAAGCCGATTTTGTGACTCCTGTGGTGGCTGACATTTCTGCATGCAAAATTGCCTCTTCAATGCCGTAATGAAGGCTAAATCACGGTCTGTACTTTTGAGGATAAGATATTCCAGAAAGCCAATGGTTGGTATTTACTGCAGCGCACTTCATGAATGCCAGGAGTTAATTCGTGTACTAATGACGGGTAAAAATCATTTCTGCATGCAGACATCCTTTGCTAAATCATTGGATTGTCTATAATCACAGTAGCATCATCGGGACAGCTGCACAATCACTAAATGAAAGCACAGGATTCAGCGATGGGCGCCGAAACTTCTATTCAGCTACAGGTGCCTAGGGAAACATCTCTTTTAATCTGCTCTTGAGACTTTTGCGTAGGCCTCAATAATCATGATACTTGTTTCATATCCGTTGAGCTCGAATGCAGGATAGCTGCCGGATATCCATCCGTGCGTGTGAAAGGGCTGCGTTAATTGATCAACCACAGAGTGTGTTTTGAGGCTAACACGAGGAAACGCTTATGCTGCCATCACTGATCAGTCTGCGGGCTTGTCTATATGCAAATCCATGCAGCAGCTTCTCTTCTCCTTCGTCTCTATTATCTGGCCCCATTTTAATAGGTTAAACTGGTAATCCGTCCCCACTGTACGATGCCGGTAAAACGTTTGCTTTCCCTCACGCTTATGGCTCAACGTCTTCACCCTCTTCGTGTTCACTTTTACACCATACCACTGTTCCGTTCATGTTTTTCCCGTGTGGTATGATTTCTTCTTAACGGATCATGAAGGGATGGGATTAATGGGACGGTATGACAACCGAAGTTGTAGGAAGGGACCACTTAGTGTGTCCTGCATGATAACTCATGCATGGTACCAAAAATGTAAGGCTGTCAAGCCCTTGGAGATTTTTGCGCTGTTGGGATATGTTTTTATACTTTTACTTCAAAGAAGAACATCAGAGCATGTGATGTGCAATCTTCAAAAAATACGGTGATGAGGAAAAATTTTACCTGATAGACTAGCATTTAATTAGAGCTTTGTCTGCCTTGGTAAGGAGTGACAAAGAGTACGGGTCACCGGCAGAATGGTGGTTTAGTCTGTGGGCTGTAATCCTTAGTCCATTGTTCAGAGATGTAGGTGATGCTAATGTTAAGGGTGAATGGCTGCTCTGGGTGGAAGTGATGGTGGCGGCAGCGCTTTTGGCAAGGACTCGAGTGAGTGTGGTAAAGGGACAGCCCGAAGCCTAATCACACTGACGGACAACGGACGACAAGTGTCGTCATCGCGGTTGGGTAGCCAGGATGCGCACTATGGGAGTACTCCACAGATGTACGATCTTAAAGCACACATACGCCTCACATTCCGTCTACCACCAGCCTCCATGCCTATCAATTCACTTGGACTAGTTGCCTACCCAACTTGAGTAGAGTGAATGAACCTTTGCTCGAACTAATCGGGTTGGCTAAATGGAAAGCATCCTTCTTTTGACAGTCTTTGGCTGACAACTCCGTAGAATGCTGTTGTAATTCAGCAAGGCCGATTTTCCTGTTGTGTGCCAAGAAGGGGATCACCGCTTTGAGATGATCTGTCAAGGGACAGAGACATCTCCATCGGACACATGGAGTTCGTATCACAAGTAAATGGGAACATACCTGCCATAAGGTAGTGTAATCTTGGTTGGGCCGTGATACGGAAAATGGCATCATCACCACCCTGGCCACTCATTAGACCCATCTACTGCGGGTCAATCACCCTAATTTGCACTCCACGGACATCAGCTACAGGACAGAATTGGAGTGTAGAACTGATCTCGGGAATAAATCTAAGTATTGAAGACTCAATCCTCTATGCTAGGTAAGCCTCTAGCAACAAAAGAGTGAATATTTCACGAAGTTTGCCGCACAGCTTATTTAGGAGCGGAACTACATCATTTTGACTGTTCCTTCTAGAAACAATCCCTTTTAGCCCCCCACTGTATTCTTCTTAAACAAATTTGCTTGGCACGTCGTTGGAATGGTCTTCATCGATGATTTCCCCACTGCTCGTTGAGTAGTGCCAGGTGGCAAATTAAAGACGCCAGTTAAGGCCTAGATCTCCACGCTGTTAATGTGGGTGTTCTGGAAAGGCATGGTTGTTGGATTAGTTTCGTCAATATTAAATACTCAATCTCATTGCTCTTTGAAAACAGCAAACAAGAACTTTGCATGAAATTCTTGCAAACATAAATTTGCATTATTTCGAGTCTTACGAAAAGTAATTGAAGCGATAAAAGTATTCGCAGTACAAACAGCTTATCATTCTTTCCACATCAAACAACCTGTTCTACGTCTTTGGCGGCATACATGAAGAAATGAACCGCGGGTTTGGTAAGTGGAGTTTGTTTGCCGTATGTATGTATGCGCCTAGGGTTCCGATTAATGCTTGGAGATTTTGAATGCACATTTTCCCGAAAGTATATCATCGCACGCAAGTCTAGGCAGCTGTTGTAGTATGCTGGAATCACGGCTCCTATAATACGTGTGTTTGAATACTTAAGTGCATTTGCTGAGTGCAGTGCATTTTAGCAAATGCTAATTCCCGTTTAATGTGAACTTATTCGATGTTGTCTAAATTACACAGCGGCAACCACCTGTTACAATGCCAGCACCTGGTTCATCCATTCCCTCTCCTCCTCCACCCCCCTCCCCGTCGTGATTTCAGTAGTACCCACTTGGATGCGAAGGTCAACGAACTTCTCGACATCTGCTGGACTGGAGGTCAAATATTGGAACGCACATGTGCAACAGCTTATCGACAATACAGGTCACGAAGTGCATTTTCTGCCTCGATGATGTTAGCGTCCCAATGTTTGCGATAACAGTGTGTGGGAGTGCATTTTGACTGAGTGGATCACTGTCTTTTTTAGGAAAAGGGGAATGCAGTGCTTAATTTGGGACCATTTTACGTGTGAATAGCACACGTTTCAAAAAATTACTAAGATTTCAGCTTTTGTGGAACCCATTTATGTACGCAGCTACTGCTTAGGAATCAGCTTGCATTCCACTGTGCAAGATGTCCGTGGTTCAAAAAAAGGAAAACTAACCGATATTTCCCTATCAAACACAGAAGTAGCATTCCACAATAACTCAAAGTATGCACTTCAACTGAGGGAAGGATTAGGCAAACTTTCAACATCGCATTGAAACACACACTACCCTCATATGCTAAATGGTAGTAATGATGCGACAAACACAGTGAAACTGATGTCCATCAGGAGGAGGACCCAGTACTGCCCTAGACGCTGATGCAGCTCCCTGGAGTACAGCGCAAGTTTCACCCATCGGAGGAATTCCTTCACTTTGGCTGAGTCAACTGGAAGTTGCTGTCGGTAATGAGGAAGGGCGCTGAACAATTGCATGCCAATCTCGATGGATGTATAGAGAGGCGCGAGTCCTGCAAAGAGGAGAACTGGCCTTGGTGCACTTCACTTATCTTATTAGAGACCAAAGAAATCGGTATGATATACTAACGCAGGAGTTTCAGGTATGCCAAGTAATTGGGCAGAGAGCTGATGCTAGGTGTGAAGTAGTTGTGAATGTGTTTTCCAGTCTCCTAATTTCCAACACGTGTGGGTTCTCAACTTGTTTCAATCTTGTCACGTCGTGCATCTTTTTTATGTATGAATTTGTGTTCTCTCTGGGGAAATATCATCTCTAGCCGTGGCTGATGAATAGCGAAACAAAAATGGTACTAATGGTGGTGGGGTTGGAAGCATTTCTGCGTGGAGACAATTTTGTTTCGTTTCAGGAAAGGTTCTCTCTCCCTGTTTTTTAACTGAAGAGGATAAGGAGAACGTCTTTGTGCACTCTTTAGCAATGGATTTCCTTGTCCACTGTAACTAAGCGGGATTCATTTAGCGCTCTGTTGAGAGATTCGGTGATAGTGTCCCACAGTCTTCATTTTTTCCTCGTCACTCCGTTGAATTGCAGTAGAGTTGCCATTATCAACTAGTGTATCTTCTTTTTTTTATGATTGCGTCCCTTTGTCAGAAATGAAGGTGAACGGACAATTATTGAGAGCATCAGTCTAAAAATGGATTGTCTTAGCAGATTAGACGGATTTCCTTCATTAAAATGAAGATGGATGTTAGGTTTATCAATGCCACAGCAGAAAATACTGCGTTGGTATGCGCTGTGAGTACCGATACCACCTAGTGTGGACACAAAGGATACAAATGTTATCCCTATGAGCTCACCGAAATGAGTTGTTGGTAAGTAAACTGGTACGTCTGATTTGAAACGCCTTTGCCGTCTATTCGACAGCATCCTTCACCGCGAAGATTGCAGTGGCAAAGCTTGCCTTCGACACACGAACTCTGAGATAGGTAAGCGTGAATATATGTCCAGCCTGTGTCCCGAGTTTAGCGAAGTGTCTGTAATGTGTTTTGCTTATAAATGTCGACACCCGAGTATTGCACTCGGCTTTGGAGCAGGCGACGTCTCTTGTATGGAGGCGTACAACTGCCGCGTCTCCAGCTACTTCTCTCGTTGTGTGTCCATATTGCCATAATCCTCGTTCTACTGATTTCCTTTACCCACTAGTCTGCTGCCTCAGTGTATTTCGTTTTGTACAGGTAGCGCGGTTTCAAAATGGTGTCGATGAGTAGTCGGCCTGGCCTGCTACCGGAGTGCCGATGGCTCTTACTGCACCTGAAAATGAATGCGTTATAGTTGATGGTTCCGCTACCACCACCGCCACCACTGTTTCTTCAGTGACGTGGTGACGTAGATCGTCGGTGTGGTATGAGGAGCTCAAACACTGGGGACGGCAGAGCCGAGTAGCCTCTCGGAGGTGGCGGGATATTGCGCACCAGTGGTCATTACTGCCCATTATTGCTGTGCAGAAGGGAAGTGGATGAAAGCTTAAGACTCCTAATTTGTCTAGAAGGCAAGTCCCCTCTTTCCTATTTCAAGCATTTGTCGAGTCATTTTTACTTTACCAAAATATTTGCTGCTTCCTTTTTTATCAGGTGAAATGAAAGCTGTTGAAGGTTCTTGCCAATCGACTAGTACTTAGATGTCCTCAGATTCTCTTTTGCTAATGATGCACTGCCTGGATAAGTCAC
>LN901882.1:0-13365 GCA_000469725.3 Echinococcus multilocularis | reverse complement strand
CTGTGGCAATAGACAGGAGGAATAATAGTTGGATCATTCCACATTTAAGGCATTTTAAATCAGCTTTGACTAGAGCAGAATTATATACTACTCACAAATCCATCTGCACTGTTAATTTTCCCTACTGGTTGACTTAGATCTGCTTAGTCATTTTGGGTGATAGACAGTTGGATGACTTAAGGAGTTGGAGGTATTGACAAGAGATGAGTCGAAATTAACAGAGCATTCGGAATTCAGAGCATAAGCACATCCGATTTTGCAGAGAAATTTCTGCTGTCCAACTTCCGTTAGCGAAGGTATTTTGCTGCGAAATTGTAACGACTAGGCTAGCTCTAATACTGAAGTAGTTTGCTCAAGACACCGCTCTACGCAGAGAAATTGAGCCTATTTTAAGTATTTGATCGTTATTGTCAGCTAACACGATCAAGAGCCAAAGGGATCTAAGTCAATGGCATGCACGGTATAAAAACGACTTGCAGATCTGCATCAAATAGAGGCGTGGAAAGAGTAGCTTGACGAATGCAGCAGTAGTGGGGTAAATATTCAAAAATGGCGAAATCTGCGAAGGTGTCTACCAATTCATTTGGGATGTACGCGACTCGACTTATTTTGCGGCAAACTACACCCTCGAATGCATTGCATGGTAACAATTTTAATAGGCGATGATTCAGTAGGGTGTCGAATCAGGCTGACCACGCGATGCGGTATTTTGTGTCCTCTGACGATTCGAAGTGGATTAAAATCACACCTTGAGGTGTAAATGATGAACGTGAAATTTTCTGAAATTTGGCTTTAATTGTCAATTGATTTGTGCCGGTAGAGAAAAGGAACACGGTTTCCGTAGAGCTGCCTTCCATGTGTATTGCAGAGAAGCATTAGCCAAGGGGAACTTCTAATTAGGTGCGCTAATAAATGGCGGAATCTTTGAAAAAGACCGTGTGCTTTTGAGATCAGAGACAGGTGATGTTTATGTGACAGTATTGATGGGTGGGTGAGCGTGTACACTAGAGGTGTAGAATGTGTAAGACCTCATAGTTGACGCTGAGTTAAACAAATCCACTAATCCGAACGAGATGGCACCGTGGGATCAGCAGTGTAGGCAAGTAATCCAATCAGCACAGAGTGGGAGGTGGATGTGGCCATAGGCATTTGGTCGAATTACGCTAGGTGAGGTGGACTCAAATGCATAGAGAGCGTGCTCTTTAAGATAGACTCTCACCTAATGACTATGACTGATTGGAAGCCACCATGGGTAGTAAAACCTAAAGCCACATTGTTGGGCAGAAGGAGGGAACACACTGGTTCATGTCCGCATTCACCCCCTACACATTGACTGGACAGCTGATAACGCACAATTCCATAGAAAGTGGAGCAGATGCCAGCGAAATCAGGTTGTAGGAGAAACGAATGGGTCTTCACGTCTTCTCGCAGAAGCCTACCACGCCTGGCAGCATGTCCTTTTTTCTTCGATGAATATTACTTAGTGGCAAAACGTGTATGTGCTAATGGCGGGTAAAATGTGAAGTTAATTTCAAGTGATACAAATGGATGAGGGTGTTGAACATGGTGGGGCTCAAATCTTCAGTGATCCTCTCAGAATACACGCACACAGAGTAAGAGTAGCATAGCAGCAAAATCTGCATTGAAGACCTCGTATTGTGAATTTCATCTTATTATTAGTACCTTGTTTGGAAACTCGACAGAACGCAAGCCTATCCATTTTCGCTCTAGCGCAAAACATGGTGTTATGCGCTGGTGCAATTTGGGGGAAGTCAGCCATTTAAGGACAACTAATGCTGCATTCATCGCTGCCTGAATAAAAGAAATGTCCAGAGGCATTTGCAGATCTGGTTTTCTGTTGGCTGTGGGTGAATTTGTATGGTTATGTTTTAACTCCACCTGATTAGCGTCTGTGCAACACCACTGATGCATCAAAATGTCCGGACATTATTAAATTGAAAAAAGGTTAAACATCAGGACAATTTGGTGTTATGTTTGGGCTTGTTAATTTTGGGCAGAGAAGTGGACTTTGCATGACCTAACAGACTAAAACTTCGAGAAATTGAACTTGCGAAATCGTCATTTAGCAAGCTAACAGTTAGTATTTAACTACATGCATATTGTTTGATGATATTTTGCAGCTTACTTTTACTATCGTTAGACAAACTACCTTGACCTGCATGCACCACTCCAAATACCCCACATTGAAAGAACTTTCAGCATTTTTCTTTTATTGTAATGCGCAATCGGCACGGAGATAATAAGGTTATTTGCAGTTTCGCGGAGAGTCTGTTTTGTTAGAATTTCTACTACTACATGCAAAGACAACGGTGAATGCGTGCGGGAAATTTCCTGTCTTTTTGATCAAAAGGCAATATTATTCGTGGATTGAATCACAACACTCAGCAAATTATGAGTTAACTTATGGCCACCGTAAAACGAGACACTTCACAATTTCCAAGCACTCAATTTTCGATGAATAGGTGCTAACAACTAATTTGTTAATTTGTGTCCAAATCATTAATTCTTTCCACTGTGCTGAGATTTTTAGTAGCGTGTAAGAACATTTTTCTCTACTATTTATCTCTTTTGTAGACATTGTTTGGTCAGGGCACTCCAGGAGCTCATGTTTTGTGCCCTATCTATTTTCATGCCTTCACTTTGCACACGTTTTTTCCCTTAGGCAAGAAACTTGTGCGGAATGTCAAAACGAATCCTTCGTGCGTACACATTGCATGGCAACTAGTTGTACCTCTACCTACCACCTTTAGTCCCCATTTCCACAATTACATGCTCTGATTTCCTTGCCCATCAGCTACTGAACATATCGGCAGAGCCAAACGATGAAAACGCACTGGCAATGTTTGGCTTCCCCGCAATGCTCCGGTAAGCACTACGCAAATGCAAAAGAGGGAACGGGACAAAAAAACACTTTGGTGTGTCTAGATGAACAAAGTGCTAATGTCCGCAACAAACTGTATCAAATCTCACCCTCTTCCACTCCTTCATTCCCAAAATGCAAACCGTGTAGTCACTGGGGAAGCAGAAGCTAGACCTGCAGTAGAATGCTGTTACAATGATTTCGCAAGGCCGAAATACACAAAATCTCCCTTAGCAGTTCCTGATTGTCGTACTGAAAATGTTTTGGGAAAGTTGAGTTGAGAAGGTTGTGAAGAATTGGTGGAATTGGCCAACAATCTAAAGAAGGCGATTAATACGTGATCCCGCGTGTGGGTGTTGTGCTCCGATGTATGTCGCCAATGCTGCTGATCGGCAGGCAGAAGGCATAGTTGTTTATTACGCTGTGAACACAATAAACAGTAAGACTTATCGATGCTTTGGCAGGTAAATCACCAC
This sequence comes from Echinococcus multilocularis, assembly GCA_000469725.3. Classification (NCBI taxonomy): domain Eukaryota; kingdom Metazoa; phylum Platyhelminthes; class Cestoda; order Cyclophyllidea; family Taeniidae; genus Echinococcus; species Echinococcus multilocularis. The sequence continues at coordinate 10,008 of LN901882.1, read as the reverse complement.
CATCCTAATTGCCACCTCTGTCACCTTCCTTTTGTCCTTTACTGCAATTGGCTAAGCCACATGTCAGAGTGCCCGCATGCTGTACAGCTTCCTGTCTGTCATCGTTGATCAGTGCAACTCGCCCTTCACGGCTGATGTTTGAGGGACTAAAGGCAAATTACTTGCATCGCAGGCCAATTGTCATAGAGGAATAATACCAAACTTCGGCAGAGGACAGTTGAGCTTTCATCTGTCATACAAGAGAGCAATAACTAACAATGAATTGATGGATGCGTGCAGTAAAATTCTTCAGATCTCACTAACTGATCCAACCTTCTGCCCTGTAACGCTGGGTGTGGCATTAATGTCAAATTCGCCTATGATTTTCCCCTTAAGGTGTCCGTAAAGATGAGCGATTGCCAGTCAGATCGACGTTTTCTAATCTGGCATGAGTTACTGGCAATCATATCAACATAAAGCAGCTTGCAAGAAAGACAGTGCTGTTAAGGGTTTCATATTGACTAGTCATTGAAACTTCGAAATGGCTTAGAATATGCTATTAAAACACGGCAACCTGGGCAAAAACCTAGAATAAAGCCCTAATTTCGATAAAATCGCACTTTCTTACAGCAAAAGCAGTCCGAGAGCTCGCGAAGATCTGCTGAAAAGGTGTATTAGGCAAAGCTGCATCTGGCAACAGTCGCCTACTAAAAATTAGTCTACGAGACTTACCACAACGAACCTAACTGAACCACCGTCCAGGCACCTTGTCAGGCTGGCAAGTCCAACCAATTGAACCATTTTGCTGCATTTGTATCACTAACAACAAAGAATGTCCCAGTCGATTCACTGCACTTGTTTTAAGTTATTGAAGTCCGACGTGGAAGAGGCATTCGGCGAACTCATTACTCTAGGTGGCAGCGTAGGCACACCTCCCCTCTCCTTTTCACAAGCGATGTGAATTCAAAATGTGGATTAAAACTGTCTAACATAGAATCCAAAGGACACCGCACATTATACGAGCTCTTCTAATAGCTTATTCATGTTTGCCATGGAGGCCAGGATATTACTCAACACGCAATCGAGAGTATGATGCACTTCCTTATCTTAACTCGTCGTCTGCATGGAGGATTAAACATCTACTGGATTTTCCTTTCATTGCTGACAACATTCAGGTTGACGACGAATATTGCGTAGTGAAGTAAAAACCTCTGGTAAAACTAACATTTCATAGCTAACTAACAAACGGGCCCAAAAGAGATAAACGTTGAGTTTAGAGGCGGAGTTCGGCATCCCGATTAAATCGATAAGTTCCACAAGCGGGGAATATCATCTCACTCTCCGAGTTGGTAAAGTTCGCAATGGAAAAGCTTCAAGACGTGCTGGCAGTGCTGCTTTGCAACATCCGAAGCTTTCCTTATCCTCTTGATCACAAACGGCTCCCACTCATCCTTGAAGGCCCCAAGCAACCACACACACCCTCATTCCAATTTCCTCCCAAAATCCTGAGTGACCGAATCAACAGCTAGCCTCTATCAGGAAGCTACCAGCAGAAGACTCGAGGAATGAGAATGGAATTCAATCTATTTAGATATTTCATAAATAGACTGCACGTTTTGGTACTACTTATCGCGCTTATCATTGACATTGTCAACATAGGCAATGCTTTTACATCAGCCCTGATTTGGGGCACAGCATCTCGGGCAATAAGTAATTCATCACAGGTGGTGGCAATGGTGTTGCAGCAGCCGTTCCAGTGGAGACAACCACCCACACTGCAGCCGCACCAAAGCTGCAATCTCGTCTGCAGCATGCATGTGGTCTGTTTCCCTCTGGATGCCTTTATACATGAAAGTAAACGTCTTCTCGTCGTACCAAAGCTATCTGGATAATTGCTTTTACTGTTATCGAACAAAACACAACCGGTACTGACTTAGCGATCCCATTCCTTCTTCAGGCATTCGTCCTCTATGCTAGCCACCAATCGTCTTTTCTTCTCTGTCTCTGCATTCTAATCTGCCTCAGCTCCCCTTACTCCTCCAACCTTCATCCACAATTGCAACCAGTAACAGGATATTCATCACCCGGTCCTTTGACACCCATTACCTCCTGTTCCATGGCCTCTGTTGAACAGAGCCTACTACCAGCCCAAAATTATCGAAAATGTTGGCAAGTATCTCGCTTCCCCATGCATACTCCAGCCTTCAGTCTGCTTCTTTTACTTACTACTATTCATCCACATTTGTACACCTTCTCAGGTCCCATCTATGTCAGTCAGTTGGGAGCGTGGTCATGTCATGTGGGGTTTGATGACGACGCCAGTGAGTGATGAGGAAGAAGTCCGAGGATAACCTCTCTGACTACCTGGCTATAAGCCGGTGGTTAGATATGCATAAACAGACGGAGATGTGGAAGTTGTCATTCTCCTCGGTGACATGTACCCCATCATGTCGTCAACCCTATCCACTGTGTCAGTCGCGTTGTTATTGGCATTAATGCTACTTCATTCTCAAATGAGACAACTTTGTGACTGTGGGTTTCGTTTAAAATGCAGCATAAATAAGAATACCTGCAGTCGAATGGGCAGTGGCTAGATTCATGTAAGCGAAAGGATACTGAAGAGGAGGGTGTAAGTGAAATAGGCTTAACGAAAGCAAAGACGATTGAAAACAGTGAGAAACTGTGTTCAGTTCAGGCCAAATGCATTGACATTCATTGCATCAAAAGTTGCTATCAGCCTACGCACTGAAGAGAGTCGTCGCCTCCTCCATCAAGGACTGCTGAATATTTGAATCTGTCATCATATTCGTATCCAAACGTAATATTATCCACAATTAAGCGATGAGTAGATGACTTGAAGGAGGTTTGGCTCCTTCCAAAGCGTCTTACCCATCAACATGGCTTTTGGTCAGGTTGACGGTTTTGAGAGCAGACATCGCTTTCAACGAATGGTGCTGGCTCAAAGCAGTTAGGCCAATTAACGTCCAAATTCAACTAATAAAATAGCACTACTATTAGCAAATAAATGCCACCGCATATTGTTTTCTAATGTGTGTCAACACATTTGGCAACGCCTTCTCTTTCCTTTTCATTCCAGCAATGCCCCAGCAAAAGATAATTATAACTCTGTTCGCGAATTACTTCCATAGCTCTCGTACGTCATGAGGTAGAGGTCTGTTTCCTTCTGGATGTCTTTACGCGTGGAAGTCGACGACTTTATTCCTACCTCCCCTATCTCCACAACCACTATCACTGTTATCAGGGAAATCACAACTAGTGCCGACTCAGAGACCCTGTTTCTTTTTTCAGGTCTTCCACCTCTACGCTAGTCATCAATCACCTATCCTCCTCTGTCTCTGAATTCGCATCTGCCTCCGCCTCCCTTATTGCTTTAACTCGTATCTACAATTGTGAATAGTAACAGGGTATTCATCACCCTGCACTTTGACGTCTGTTGCCCTTGTTCCATGGCCACTATCGAATACAGCCAACCAGCAGTACAGTTTTTTCTTAACGCAATTACCGAAAACACTATTAAGTATCTTTCTGTCCTCCACACACTCCAGTCTTCGTTATGCTTCTTCTACTTACTGCCAATCGCCCACACTGTTACAATATTTCAGATCTTATTTGTAGCAATCAGTTTAAAGTGTGGGCTGACTGACCAGCACAATTGCGAGGGGTTCAACGAAGCCGACACTGAGTGATGAAGAAGGAGTTTGAGTGGATTAGTACTTTTGGCAAGTATCGACTGCTCCTCAGTCACCAGTTCCGATTCATCTGTCTGCCTCTTCTCCGAAAGGCACATTTTAAACAACATAAGTGACACTTATCGTCCTCATTCTTTTGTGGTTCCACTTTGTGGGATCGCATCGTGGTATTGTGAATGGATACTGGCTGGCTACTCAGTTGTGCGTTGCGGACGAGGCAGTTTGTAGGTTCACAAGCCAAAATGGGTCCTTGCTCCATGGGTGATGGCACTTATGATGCGTTACAGGTAGGGGAAACGATCTGCATATTTCCACTAATCCCCCTTCTCTGCATCACTTCGTACGGCTGTGTCGATCATAATATTTCTTCTGACTGATATAAGGCAGTCGTAAATGTGTACTCGCAATGTTAAAAGTTCGTCTTATACCCTTTTGCAAGCGTAGTATATACTCTGAGACATGTTTGGCTGATCCGTCTGTGTTTGGCGGGACGATGTCGGAAGGCACTCTCATTTCGCCACCTGTGAGCATCTTGAACGGAGAAGTGCCCGTTGACGTATAAACCGGAGTTCTACATGCCAGAATGATAAGTCCTATGCTCAAATCTTGGTCGTCTGATTGTAGGTCTTTACTGATGGCCTGCAGCAGTCCAACCAGAGTGCGATTCATTCTTTTCACCTACCCATTGCCTTACAGATATCTTGCTTATGTCGCATACAGTTCAGTGAAGAGTCGGCTCTCGTAGTTGGGGTCTTGATCGTTATGAGAGCTGAGAAACCCACTGATGGAAAAAAAGTGAAGTAACTGTTTTAGCGTCTTGCGACTTCATGACTTCAACCAGACGGTTTTCTTCTTCTAGCGGAGGTGGTGCGATACGTCTGTGTGGTGGCCAAATGGGTCCAGCTTCACCGGTGTCAATCTTATGCTTGAAGATGTCGGTTCGTCCCATTTAGCACCTTGCAACGCGATTGTGTTTGCATGCATAAGCAGAAGCTCACTGAGCTTTCTCCTCTTGTCATCAGACATGAGTGTCAGTTACGCAGAAGGGTCATTTAAATTATTCATGAAAGTGCCTGCGGCTTAAAAAAGGGCGTTGGAAATGTCATCTAGGTCATCTGTTGCCAGCAGAACTCTGTGCTGACCACATTAAATCCCGTCACAAGAGTAAATTCCCAACCAAAATGCATTATTTGAGGGCATTTATGTCAGGAAAGTCTGGCGCAGCATCTGGCGAGGTGCCAGTCATATAAGTCGGAGATGCCATTGCGACTGCCATCACTAATTTTAATAGTTGGAATGCATGAAAATATTGCATTATTTGCGATTTGTTTAACCACTAATTTTTGCAAAACAAATCTCAAGTTTGTTTGATCTTTGGCTGAAGTGAGAAAGCGATATTAATGTCAAAGTAAATTGCTCTTGTAGTTGCAATTGCCATCATGAATTTGTACCACTTTGGTGTGGATTGGAACACATCAAGCTCTTCGGAAATGCAAAAATCACGCCAAAAGCATTTGCCAAAACAAAAAGTATATTAATTCAGATACTGTCGATGCGACGAAATGCTATCTGAATTGGAGCAACGATATAAAAGCCTTAACTATTCATAGCACTTGGAAGCCCCTCGTCTGTCACTAGCACTAGGTGCAGTGAACGCGGTCAGTGACTGCGGACCTGGTAACCTGACAGGACACCCAATACGCATGCCCTCCACGTGCATTAACCCTGCCGCCTTCGGCACTGAAGATGTCTGTCCCCAATTCTTCACCTTCTCATTGCTTGCACACTGGTCTAATTTGTATGCAGACATGGACCGCAACAGGAGAGAAACTGCAGATCAAAAGCAAAGTGAGTGACCTCGGATCTCGCAGTGAATAAGTGTTAATCTAATGCACTCAATTTTGCCTTCAGTCTCTTCCGAATTTCAAGGTCACGCTCTAAGCAGGCAATTTTGCCGCTTCATCGAAGAAAGTATCCCATACTATCACATTCCTCCCACACTTGTTCATTATCTGGAATCGTTTCTCTCACATTCCATCTGGAGGATGCATAGCCGAAACCTTAGACATACGCAGCACTGGCCTGCACCTCCTGCCTACACAGCAGCGCATCCACCGGCGACAGCAACAACTACCAGTCAGTTCAATTCCTCCAGCTTCAACACACATACCGCAGCTTTTATTTGCAAGCAAATTTTAGCATCTTAAAGCGCTTAGTAGGTGAGGCCGCTCACCTGGCGAAATGTAAAGACAGAGGCGACGATAGGCATGTTGACCCGAACTTGCTTACCTCTCCTCCAGCTACATCAACTTTCCGAGGGTCTTTTTGCCTTCTTACCTTCAAGCCGCATCACAAAGCGCAAAGATGACGTCCGGAGGAGAATCAGCCCTCGTTCAGTCCTCAGATCCACTATTGTCCTCAGTGGACAATAGGTGGAGGGTGAAGGAGGGTAGATGCCACCGAGACCAGCGACGTCACCGCAGCGGGTGTTCCCTCCATTTTGACGCCATGCGTTTGGCGTCAAGGGGTTCAGTTCCGAATGTAGTTGGAGTTATGGCAAGTTTTTGGTAGTGCATTAAGTGATGTTTCGTGTTTTTATCGTTTTAGTACTCTAAGTTGTGATTACATATGTATATTTGCCGTGAAATGAACAAAACTTTTGCGATTTTCTCACCGGCACCATCACCACCTTCAGGTTTCATTCGAGCAAATCGCGTTATTTGTTTCGCATTGCATTGTTCCACTTTCCATTCATCTTAAGCTTGAGCACTTTTGCATTGCTTTCGCGCAATTAAATTGCCCTTTTTTCCAATTATATTGCTAAATAATAGGTCGTGGAAATGGGTATCGCCATTATATTGGCTAATCGTGCTTCTAACTGTTTGCACTCGTTGTAGTCTTTCATGCGACGAAATAAAAATGCGAAAATCTTGCAAAAGCGTCAATTTAGCATGCCATGAACGAAATTTATGCCTTCCGTATGTAGTGTGAAATGTGACAATGCTAAAAGACATTTGCAGTCGAAACAGAGGAATTATCCCCTTATTTCCTACTACTCTTTAATCACTGCTGTGATAAAAGCCATCTCCAATGAAATGTGTTTAGCCGGCCGAAGCTAACACCATTGTAATATGCATCGATTGAACTTGTTGTGAGAACCTTGCTCTTTAAATCCCTGGTCGAAGGCCTGATGTCTGCAGCGATGGGCGTAGGCATGAAAATGATGGGAAGAGGAAAGGTGCACATGGAGGAAAATAAAGGAATGCTTGTAAATACTGTGCTTGTAAATCCTTGTAAATACTGTGCTGCCGTGTGGCAGTCAACAGTCCCTACCCCATGGCGAATCGTCCATACCGCCGGCGGAATTAATCCCTTCATCATAGAGCTTGCCCTAAAGCCTCTGCAGCCTTTGCTTTTAGTGCGCAGTTAAGCTCAAGGAGGGCGCTCCTTCACCACGGCGGTGTTTACCATGGTGATGCAGTATGCCATGTCTCCTTATTGGTGCACTTAGGCGAATAGTTCTCCCGTGTTATGCTGTAGGCCTATCGTAAGGGGAGGTGCTGTGCTTCTTTATGCGCTTGATGATACAATTGGCTGGAAGGCTGGCGGCAACGCTAGTTGTGATTGGATGGCAAGACTTCAGCAGCGTTGGCGCTTGCGTGCAACAAAATTCGAAGGCAAAACGAATTTAAAACACTTAGGGTCTTCGATTGTTCTGCTCCCGGCGTTCAGAAAAAGGATCGCCAAAAGAGATATGACCTCCACTAAGAAGGGGATTGGAACTAAGAGACCATCTATATTTTGTAGCGGAGGATCAAACCATGCGTTGTGATACCAATTTTTCAGCTAGACACAAAAAATTGTTTCCCAAATTGATGCCAATTCATCAAGTTGGGACATCATTCGCTTACCGTGCGGTCAACTAGGGGCTGTTGCCAATGTAGTTATTTTAAATGTGTTATCACATTTCCACGCTTCACCCCAGAGGTGAACGTCCATGTCTCTAACATCGTTTACAAATACTGCTAGATTAAATCTGCAATATGAGGCAATCCTAAATCGCTACGCATTTCCCACCGTCTCCTTTCCACTTTGAGGCAATTCACTCGCACAACCGAACTATACACTGCTTTAGGTTCTTCTGAATTTACTGCTGATTGACACTTGACTTGATGTGAGTAGTGATGCAGTCCAGGTGCTTCTACAGTGATCTTGCATCCCAGTCAGTCAGGAGTGGATGTGCTAGTGCAGCACTGTGCAAGGATTTTCGCAAAACATATCCATAGGTATAAGTCCTTTGGCAAAAACCCTAACATGGACTCATTCCTGGGGTTGCTGACACAAAAAAGACAACTCAACAATGCATGAGAAGCAACATCTTCTTCAGAAGGTCCCGCTTTAACTGCGAAATAGAATGCTTTGTTTTAATCTGCATTATGGGTATTCTTACATTGACGTTGTATGATCTCACGTTAGGGGTTATGGAATCGCACTTTGCATTTGTTTGTGCTTAAAAAACAACAAAATTTTAACATCTAATGATTAAACATTTTGGATATCAACGATTACAACAAAAGCCTAAATAAATCACAATTTGCATGTTTTCACGCGCTTCATTCACCGCCAATATTTTTCATTGATGTGCTATTCTGGTCTGTTCTGTTTTATTCCATTTTATTTCTCTTTGATCCATTATAAAAGCAAATTTTACTAGAGTTGAGACTGAAATGGCCAATGTCCAGTTTGCTCAGCGTTCCCCGATTCCATAGGAAGGACCTTGGTGCATCAAAGGGGTGAGGAGATTTGTAGTATCACCCTATGATCCTTGTCGCGTGTCTTCATATTTGCTCAAAGTAACACGAGCAATTTTTCCAACCCACAAAATAGTTGCAATGCACAACGCGTGCTGTATTTGTTCTAAGCGATTTTGTTGCTTTAATTTCCTTCGCATTCACTTCATCGAAAAACACATGAGTAGGTTCGCGTCTGTATAAATCGCATTGAATCCAGTGTGCTCTGTTGCTAAATCAGCAAACTAGCATCATTCGCAAACTCATCCCGAATTTGCGCTTTATTGTTATGTGCTGCAGCTGAAGGCAGAGAGGATTCCAAAAAACGTGTTTACTGCATTGAATGCAGAGCCGTCCATCCGACGACTAGAACATATATGCTCATCACACCTCGGTAGGTATTTATCCATCTCTCAAACAGATTCCACAATGTCTGCTTGTAGTTTCTTTTCTGCCTTCTCTGCTTTACAGATATTTGGCAAGGATTGTTTGGGTAGATTGCGTTAAATCGCCATTGCGTCTGTAGAAATGGTAAGTCACTGGCGAGTTTAGGCTACCTCGATACCTTTTCGTTAGAGGCGACAAACCAGGAAGGCAGGAGATACCACTGTATGCGGTCGGTCATTGAACTGCAAAATAGGGGCGGGGTGAGAGTTGATAAGCGACTAATGTGACTGTGCGAATTGCCTGATAAGGCAAACATAGCATCACGTTCATTATTTGCTTAGTTACTAGAAATGATATGTTGTTGTCTCATGATTGACCGCAAGGAGCGACTACATGAGCTATTAATTTTTCTAGGCATTTGCTGCTAAATACAGGCCTGCTCCACCATACATCACCCCATTTCAATGTGTGCACACCCGAAGCAGTGGGTCAGCGTTGCCACAATTTTCTGGTGGTGCGACATGGTGAAATGGTGTTCAAATCAGCTGGTAATGCCACTACACGCTCTAATTTTGCACTACAGTCAATGACGTTTGCACAGCCTTGGGGAGAACCGGTGGCTAGTTTTCCTACATTGATAAACAGGGGTCCGAATTGGAACATATTCATTTTGCAAGATCTCATGCTGCACTTCTCCGTAGGCTTGTGGTCGCATTGAATTCAGGCACAATAATAAATTCTCCACTAAAACTCAGCATTTGGAGTATGCATGTCAGGAAAGCCCGGGGTTGTGTCATTTCTTGATCTCAGAAATGACAACTCTAAATAATTGTGTAATTTATTACATCCCCTCTACTGCGCTTCTACGATACACATGGACACTCCAGGTACCTCTTAGCAAATCTCTCCCACATATTCAGCAGAATCGACTTCGCTCACATGCCGGATTGCAGAAATTAGCGCGTTAGAGAAGGCAAGGGAAGAGTCAAAGGATTCGATGCTTCCACCAGAGACGTTGTCCTTTAGCCATTGCATTGGAAAAATTGGGTAACATTGCCTAGAAGCAACTGGAAAACACACATCTACCGTTAGCTATGGTGCCACAATGGTTCGCCTTTAATGTGATGTCTATCAGCTCCTTT